>DWQL01001577.1:0-11150 GCA_018231265.1 Noctuana haematospila
CCACATTCTGCGCGACTCCCACATTTGACATTCCCTTAAGGAAATAAGATTTCTTCCCTGAAAGCAATATCGGAAACGTTTTTTATTTCGCTCCAAAAGTGTTTTTTCATTTACTTTCACGTGCTTATAAAAATGTGGCGTTGAGTGTTACAGCTGTCATTAAAAGGTATTTCCTTATTCAGTTTAAACTGTGTGTTAGCGTCGTTCGTAGCAAGAAAATCAATGGTTTTTCCCGTTCCCAAACTTTTGCTGACAACTGTGCTGACGACTTTTAGAAATTACTCGGCAATGACCCGTGCAATATGTGGAAAGTTGCGATCGGCGTTGCCTCTGACGTGCGGCGGAGCGGCAAATCCGGCTACAGTAAGTTCGTCTGCTAACTCCCTATTTGCACTACTATTAATTATGACTTAACCATTATCTTTTATGAACACTTTCGTTCGTTTCTTGTATTATGAACTCTCCTTATTCGCTTGCCTGGAACTATTTTATTGACTATGTGCGCTTGTTTGGTTACAGATAGTACATCTTCCTTTTTAGTAGTTGCTTCAGTTCTGTTGTAAATTTCATTTTTATATTTTGATTCCATTTTTTCGAAAGTATCAAATGTGCGTCTGTCAGTATATTTTTATTCTATTATTTGGGAATGTAACATATTATTATCAGCTTCTCGTAGATGGATCGTAACTTTAGCATTATTAGTATTATTAGTTACTGAACTTTATACGCCTAGAGTGTAAAGCTGTAAAGCCTAAGCTTTTCCATCTCTATCTTGTTCAAAAGCTTTGTTCTTTCTTGGAAGCCATGTTCCCCGCTCCAGCAGGCGACGGTGGACAGTTTTATACGGCAAAATTATATTTATCAATGTATTAAACACGCTAATAAATTAACAAGCCTAGACAAAAACAGACAAGAAAATAATTAAACGTCCAGAAAGCTACGTCGAATACAACGATCGTGTAATTGAAACCTATTCAAAGGCCGTCGCCAAATTGCTGAATCGTCCCTCTATTCTAGCTTTTTGTCTCGTGTGTTCCGTAGACGTTGGGCACAAAAAGACAGAGGCGGTGTCCCGATAGAAAAGGATGTTGTTTCTTTGGTTTAAAAAACCAGGCGATATAGTAAGCGTTAAATGTTTAGACTTCAGTCACTGCAAATTAATTACACTTGGCCCGGGTTTCAGCTTGGTTCGGGATTATTTTAGAAAAGAAGTACCTAACCATAACTTGTGTTGATGTGAATGGGTCAACCAACTTTGTTGTTTTTTTTCTATTTGAAAGCTCGTCCTCCTCAGCCTCAGCCGCAATGGACCTTGCCGAAGACTAAGTTAGAAAAGATGGTGGTACTAAAACTCGTTACAAAAGCATTCTTTATTATTTAAATCTCGTATCTCACTTATCGTTATTTATATTGCTTGATACAAATGATGACTATTATTATTCTTTGTGTTGTGAACTTTATCCTGTGACCAAATAACGTGGATAAAGGACAAACACGTCGGCGAACAGATAACTTACCTGTACGGTAGAAAAGCGTTTCGTTATTGCCAAAACGCGTCGCAATTTCGGCGTTGGATCACGTTATGTGCAGCTGTTTGTCAAGTAACAAAGGACACTCAAAAAGTGAATTTGGCCACCCGTGGAGCGTGGAGTTAGTACAAAGTGGCAAAATCAGAGATGGTTCGAATTTTTTCGGATCACGTTGAGTGAACATTGTGAAGAATTTTGAGCCAATTTTCCACATCAAAGAGGTACCAAAAATTTTGCAAATTCGTGCAAGCGCTGCGACAAAGCATTGCAACTTTTCGTTTCATTTGATATCGAACAGTTTTAATTAAATTTAAAAAAATAACGCTTCACACTCACAGCACCACACTAGGATTCCCTGTGTCGTGGGTGTTATGGACACATACAAACAAATTATTACACAAACACCCGGATTGGGAACAGAAATCTAAATTCTTCATTTTATTTTAATTGTCGGGTTAGGGTGTTATTTATTTATATAATTATTATAAATTTATATTATAATTCAAACTCATAAATGGAGCATGGAGGCAGAAATATTATATATCTACATATATTATACCTATTCCCACTGGTGAATATTAACGTTGTTACAGTTCTTCTAAAACATAGCAATACTTTTATCAAGCGCTTGTATTACAAAAAAAGTCGTTGCTTATTTTATGACACCGCTTGCGATTCACAATAGCAACTGGACTAGACGCGTAAAAACGTACATAATATTCAATGAAAAATTACTTAGTGCAAATGTGTAGCAGCGATCGAATAGTTTTGAAACGAGATAACGTCTTTATTCAACACTTAATAATATCTTTAAAAGTTTAATTTTCAGTTTGTTTTGAAAACTTGTTCAAAAATGTAATTTTGTTAAAGGAAATTGTTAAATCTTTTCTAAGAGTGGTCTCAAAGTGGCAGCCCTGGGAAGCTTTATCAAAGTATGACAGGCTGCTAACTTTCGTTCGGATTTGTTCAAACAGCTTAGGAAGAGAATATTTTCACTCCAAGAAGAAAATATCTAAGTTTGTTCAAAATTTAAATAGAAAATTGTACTACAAGACAGCTTTTCAGAAGAATCTTACTCGAAGACAACTTGCATAGCCTTATATCAGTCATCAATCAGATTCGTAATTTTTCCAAAAGCTTAACTTGTTTCAAAAAAAATTATTGTTTTTTAACAAATATACAATTATTGCTTATCAAATGTTATAAGATTTCTCGTTTATAGTTACGTGTGTGGAAATATTTAATTACTAGCCTGACCTCTTTAGAAGTTTCCTATAAATACGTACCTAATGCTAATAAAAGTTACAATTAAACTGGCTAGTTAGTTCATAAAAATTGCTGTGCTGCGTGAGGTTATTAGCAAATAACATGCTTTAACTTTTAACGAACCAATTACCGGTCAGCCGTACAAGGTTAATTATTCAAATATTAATTAAATGCATGCCACAGCGTAATCACGCTAAAACAAAATCACCGAAGTTAATAATTTTATAAACGAAAATTGGTGTTATAGGAATCTGAAAGCAAACAAGTTTTAAACCATTTGCATACAATTCTGATGTTGCAATCGTCTCGTACTCACAGAACACTAAGCTGCTCGTACTGCAGTCGTACCTAATCGTGTATCACTGGCATCACAATTCTTTATTTTGACAGTTTTGGTAATTTAATCACTCTAATCTATCCTAAGTTGTCAATGTTTTTCAATAGCGAACTGTCATGATTCTAACCACCTGGTTGTCTTTAGCTTTGCGGCCTCGAAGCCTTCATATGATGCGACCGCTCAAGAGGAAGGAGAGGTGCAAGCGGCGCTCCCTAGGAAGGCTAACATTGAAGGTTTTGTTGGTTGGCAACTTGCATCCTCGTGTAGATTAGCACCATCGGGAGTGTACTTCTATCTCTTTCTAAGCTACCAGTGTTTGCAAGATCTCGGAGACGATTGGACGATATTGTAAGTGGTGAGTTGAGCCCGAAAATTAATTAAAATTTATAACTTCTATACAGTACAACACATTCGTATTACCTAATCAAAGACCCTACATTTTACTTATTTTCGTGTTCAAGTCGTTAAATTTCTACTTATAGAAGTTTAATAATTACTGTAAGTTCTTGTAAGTAGCTACACTTGTCAGAAGTTGTTTTGCTTCTTCATTTTCTTCGTCTACTTTGATTGTAACTTCTGAGTGCAAAGAAGTGTGGAGGCGTGCTGTTTTAACGAAGCCCTGTGCTGTAGTTTTTAATGAAAGCGTCACATTAAAAGCTCGTGTAGGTAGGTAGTTTGGGAGGCACGTAGGTACGTGCCTCCCAAACTCCTGAATCGAACTAGCTTTGAGTAATTATTTACTATGTTCTTTTAGTTTCGTTACAGAATAAAATAATAGTCAAGTTTACGGTACGGAGTACGATCTACCTATTTATTTTATGTTAAGAAAGTGTAATTCTGTAATATAATCAGCAAATATTATGTCTGTTATAAATAGGTGTGTTTTCTAACAAATTTTGTGATTACAAACAAACTTTTCCAAATGGATGGTCCTGGTCCTGAACAAGCCACTGACAAAAAGCTTTCCAGAAAATCCCAAAAGTTTAATCCTAGCGGGAAATAAAATAAAAAGTCTCCTAACATGTCACCCTCAGTTAAGCCCGGGACAACGTATTCATCTACGCGTTCTAGTTGTTCATCCATCATTGATGACCTTACTTCCAACTCCTGATAAAACTATCTTCCTTTCACTCCATTGCTTGCTTCATACGAAACTACGCTTACAATAACATTGAAAGCTCAGCAATGGAATACATTCAAAGCGGTAGCATAGTTTGTCTTGATGGGAGTCGGGGCAAAATATATGGAGGCTTTTGAAGCTCTAAGCCTGTCAGGTGAAAGTGAACTTCCGTGTGCTTTTACGTGATTAATCTTAATTGTTGCTCCGATTGCTGTTGGGGGACAAAAACTGTGACACGCGGTAAAAATAGTTGAGTAAGGTATAGAATTTTGGTAAAGAAATTCTATTTGGATAATCTTTTTCTCTCCATGTTACTTTCTTGTGCGATTATTTTCCTGCATCAGTCAGGTGCTGGACGTTGCTTAATTTCTTACTAAAAGTAGGTACAATAACTCTAATATAGTACTGTTTTACTCTATTATTTATATACGATATTTGTTATTTATTTATTAGGTATCTATTTTACTACTTGAGAGCTCTATGAGTATAAGCTAATTATTTCTTCTTCTCAGCCTTAATTTATATTCGTACAGCCTTCCATTAATCTCTTCTTATTTTTTTTTGTCTTACGTCATTCTCCCTAAGGTTATTGGAAGAAATTGCTTATTAGCTATATGATCGCCTTTTCTTGTTTGATCGTACTATTTATATTATCTGTTTTTTTTGTGTGTTACAAACACAACTGACTTCAAAATTGTCGCGCACATGCTTCATGCAAATTTGCAAGTTTAAGACGTGTAATGTTTAGAAGAAGAATTATGTTTTTATAATCGATACCCTTATCAGAACCAGACCAAATATAAATGGGACCACTTGAGAAGCACCAGCTTTCAAATAAAAAAGAATTAACAAAATCTGTTCACCCAGTCGAATGTTATGAGGTAACAAGTATAAAAAATACAGTCGAATTGAGTACCTCCTTCTTTTTTGAAGTAAGTTAAAAAGTATTATGGAATAATATTTATTGAAAAGTGAAGACTTTGAAATAACACAAATACGAGTAAGGTATATTTAATGGTAACGACCCTAGAGAAACACCTGATAGTACAGTACTTATATTAAGCATACAATGATACCCTGTGTAGTCGGATTATTAAATTAATACTGGACTTTCTTGTTCACCGAAAATATTCTCCAAAGGACAAGAATAATCAGATTGAATTAATAATGTAGCTAGAAACAATGCTCAAGAGACACTGGACCGTTCGCGAGGACCTCGCAGAAATATAAGAGGGTCTTCGTAAATTAATATAAGGAGCTTCCCTCAACATCGCTGAAGAACGAAGGCACGATTTTTTTATTCTAGTCTCGAAAAAGGAGAGTACCTAACAGCTAATATTTTATTATCTCACTGTTATAATATTAATTTAGAAATAATTATATTATTGCTTTCTATTTGAAACCTTCGTGCGCACGTAGAGAATGTGACAATCTTGAAAAACTTATGGTTACAAGCAACATCGGAGGAAAGAGACCCTAATGAATGAATGATAGAGAATGGTAGAAGCCCTATACGTTGGTCTGATCAAGTCCGCACCACTCTCGGCTGTACCGTCCACCCTTTAAAAACCGCTGAGAACAGAAGTGTTTGGCGCACCTTCATGCACAAGAAAGTGCTAGGTGATGGTCACGACCCTCAGCAATGAGGTTAACGGCGCAAACAGAGAGAGAGAAAATAAGTTGGGATCATTAGGAACCTTTAATCTCCTGGAAAACTACAAAACAAATAATCTAATTCGAAACCAGAAATTTTATTTTTATCTATGATTCAGTAAATGTACAAATTTCAATTTCAAATTAATTTTTTTTTATTCCTTATAAGGTACACGTATACACTGGATGAACGTCAAATAATATCGCGCGTCGCGTTGGTTGATACTTCCTATGCAGATTAGGAGGCTCTCGGTATCGTAAACTCGGAGCTCGTTCTGTAACGACAGGGGTTCGGTACCTGCGGTGGGTCTCGAGTTCTCCACTCGACCTCAATTCAATACATTTGGAATCCATTCAGAACAGATCCCGTCACAAGCACAATGTGATTCCGTGAGACGTTTTTTCTGTTGATAGAAACTTTTCAATACTCGAGGGTATTCACTATTGAATGGCCTTGCCTGTCTCGCGCGTATTAAAAGTGAAATATAACGTATCGTACAAGCATTTTTTTCAACACGACTAGAATATATTAATAATTAAATAAATATTTCACACTCACAGCCCCACATGATTCCGTGTCGTGAGTACCACGGACACACAATTAAGTTATAATTGTACCCAGACCAAAAAATCCGGAGATCGTAACCATATGCCATACGACTCGTCATTATTATACCTTAACTTAACTTTGTAATGTTCTTTTAACTTTTCTTTTGATCACAATAATTCGTATGATTGTGATTCAGCAAATAAAAAAATATATAATAAAAGTAAGACCCAGTAGACCACATTAAAAGTATATTAGATGTTAAAATGTAAGGATACATAATAATATTTGATTACAGTCGTACTAGTGCGCGTAGTGCAACAGAACTTAAACTGTTACTAATATTATCAACAATGCATTAGAATTTATACATAAGTATAGCCATAAGCAGACACAGAAAGCCGACGAAATTGTTTCCTTTATGTCCTCTCCGATCTTACGGCAAGCACTATTTTTGTTTCATGGAAACGGTAAAAGCTAATATGTTCGGTAAAGCATTCCATATTTATCTACCTCATGTTAACGTTTGAGAATTATTGCGTGTTTACCACAATATGCTCTCGATAGCTCGGAGCCAAACAGGACGGCGCAATAAAGGAAAATGTCGAGTTAATCTAGCTCGCGAACTGGGTTAACAGCTATAAGTCGTTCACTGAACTATTGTCGACGGCGACTGTATCACGCTAGCTATCTACAATAATATTTTTATATTCTATTCTACTAGCTTATCCACACGACTTCGTCCGCGTGTACTTTAGAATCGGGCCTTAAAAATAAAAAATATAGTAGTTTGGACCAAGAAATCATTTTGCCCCCGATTTTCACCCCTTTGGGGATAGAATTTAGGAAAATTCTTTGTTAGCAGATGCCTACGTCATACAAAGAAGACACCAAGTTTCAGGTTTCTATGATCAGCGGTTTAGGCTTTGCGTTGATCCGTTAGTCATACAGGACAAAGCATTTTTTATGTATAGGTACATAGCTATGGTATTTTGCTAATGCTATATTGTTACAAGTTGAAAGTAACAACTGCGGAATCTTGTCAGACAATCAAGAAGGACCATGCAAGAGGAAATATTTTGTTGAATTTAAATCATCATCATCGATAATAATGACCAGCAAAATGACAAGAGACGACATAGAATAAAAAAAGCAGATGGTTTTAATATTAAATGTTTGAAATTTGAAGATTCATACTCGTAGTTTAGTGCTACTTAACAAAGTTCTATTGAAACGCATTATAAATTACGCTAAAAGCAATACAACAAAGGATCGCGACTCTAAACACCATTAAAGAGACTGCTTCGTAAGTAGTTGTAGTTAGCCTGAAAGATAATGAATCATCAACCGACTTCAAAAAAGGAGGAGTTCTCAATTCGACTGTATTTTCTTTTTATGTTTGTTACCTCATAACTTTCGACTGGGTGAACCGATTAGAATGATATTTTTTTATTTGAAAGCTGATGCTTTCCGTTTGGTCTCATTTTAGTTTGGTCCAGTTCTGACAACAGCATCCATGGGAAAACATAATATATAAGTATTTAAGCAAGTGCGCGACTACTTTGCAGTTGATCTTTGTCGTAATGCGAGTTATAATAATTTTACATGACGTAATTTCACGCTTACAAAGTGTAACGCGGCCATTATTATAGTGGGAGTGCACAAAACGTTTCATCCCTGGAGCCTCGAACGCGTGTGACATGACAGCGCACTCCATTATAGCAGAACGTCATTTATCTTTTCAGTTCTAACACAACTAAATTGGATCTTGATGTTGCTGGCAAGAGAGCGTCATCTTTAATGGTAAAATGTCCACGTCATCTGGAGATAAGTTCGGATATGAATAGCCTGGCTGTTAATTAAAAAAATTACAGTAATATTGTGTTTTCAAACACTTAAAGTTCTTTTCTTAATTAAATTTTTGTAAAAATAATTATCTTTTATTTTATTTTTTATGTTCGTCGAAATAGTTTATATACTACGTTATACTGTACAGATTATGCGCTTGATTTATCATAGGTTATTATTAATTTGCATTGCATTTCCAAATAAAAATAAGTAAGTTTATACCTACTACTATTATCACAAATGCAGGACAAATAAAGAATGAATAGTTTATGATTTCATCTGTTTATTGCTGTAATCTTTCAATATTGTGCTTCGAATATTGATACAGAACGATTACTTACATACTTAAGTCGCAAGAAATAAGTTTTCTGATTTAGTTTTCAGACTTAATCGTAAATAAAAAAATACACCTGTAGAACTGTTTGGGGTTGAAATTCAAGATCAGAGGATCTCGTTTTCGAAACGAGGTCGCAAACTGCAGCTCTTCAACCCATATCAATACTACAACATGGTTTGGTACCTACTCGTATATCAGATTCGGCACTCACTGGAGAATATTACTTTCCAAAGCGAATTTATTTTGCATGAGTTGGAAGTTGATGCCATGTGATATTGGAACGAAAGAATGTTTTGGTGTTTTATTGAAGGATTTGTGAACCAGATGTTCCTTACATTTTCCTATTAAAAGTGGTTTACTTAACATCACTACAAATTGCTTTTTTTAGAAAGTTAATTTAAAATTGTGATACCTAATGACAATAATTGTAATAACTAAATACCTAAATATGAGCTTAAAATTCCGTTTAGATAAATATAATCTAGCTTCCTGTGTGTTGTGCATAACATTAACAAACATAAAGGCAAAGGTAACATAATAATTATGAAAATGGAAGCAGACAAAGCTGTTATGTTAAGAGTCGCTTCAAATAACTTGTTTGGCAATCAGAGCGCTGCTTGTTACTTGTTATTTAGACTTCAGAGAGGCTTGTTTTAACAGGTGTTTGTGGTTATGCAGACTGAGACGATATACATTATATTTACCTACCAACTTGCTTAATTTAGTTATGCAAAACATGAGAGCAACGCAAGAGCAGATTGAGCAAAAAGAACAAAGGATTCTAGTAACTTAATTAAACTTTGGAGTACCTGTAGAAACGACTACCATATTTGCAACTGCAGGTCTCATACATATTTTGTAACGGAAGAAAATGTAAGGCGAGACTAAAGGCTAGGCAGAAGAGAGCAGTTCAGGATGTAGAATGTGGAAAGTAGGAGAAGTGAGGAAAGAAGAGGACAGGAAGATACAGCAGGACAGAAGAGAATAGTGAAGTGTGACTAGTCAATCAACTAGTTGGTAATAGCGGAATTGAACATATTTTGAATTATTTAAAAGAAGAACATTGTATTATTTGTTTAGCTGATTTATAAGATTAGATAAAATTATATCTTCAAGGAAATCAGTTTGTTTTAATAACATTATTGCTCATAAAGTATTAAATAGGTGTAAAACACTTCTTTCGTGATGGTTTCATGAAATATTTGTCACTTATGGGTATATTGATTGTTGCAGCCAATCGTCGCGTGATGGCGCATGGAGTGCGCGCGGACGGCGTGGTGCGCGACGCTGGCGCTGGCGGTGCTGGCGGCCGCAGGGCCCCGCTACAGCTCGCGCATCGTGCACACACACGCAGGTAACAGATACAGTATACACGGCACAGAAACTGAAGCATAAGAGTAGCATAGCCAGTTGACAACAATGACATGCCTATAGACACAGACAGGCCATACGCTAACCTCATTGCATTAAGAAATGCATGCAAACGAATATTAGTAGGTAGGTAGAGTATGTAAATTTTACTTTTTAAACATCGTTTAAAAACACACAAAGGCATTGTATTCATACTTTTACAAGCTTAAATTTCTAACGAAACCACCTCATTATTTAAAGGCATTATATTGAACTACAAAATCTTCTATTCTACTAAAATATTGAATTTCCCATACTAAGCACTTAGTATAAAATATGGAGATCGTTGAAAATCTATTACACATCCTGTATAAATTACACCCAAGCCTTGTCATAATTCATACAGAGGATCACCTGTAGAGCGATATCTGCCCGCGTGATTAATAATTCATTTATGATGAAATGTTACGCTGGTTCTATACAATCATCCAAACCTCGTACTGAGTGTTCAATAGTATATTCCGGCATAGAGAATTTGTATATTCACAGTTATTTCAAAGATTTTATACGCTTTATGTTCCAGGTTTTGTGAAATAATAGAAACCGCGGAATCACCTGCGTTTTGACTAATCCGTGTGTTTTGTTAGCTGGCCGTCCGGGCAGGTAGAGGATTTTGGGAGTTTAATTCCGCAATGATCCCCAAACATCCCGGAACAATCCAATCGCCAGGGTCACAATCCCGGGTCATCGTTCAAATGACATCGTTCTGTTTGTATTACAAAGGATCCCGGTTGGAACGGCTCAAAATAATAATTGTACAGATTTCGTGAGACCGGGTAATTGGGTAATTCGTAGCGGATGCAACGAGTCCTGTTGCTCTAACGGCCCTTTGTGTACTTGCTAACCGTTGCTCGTCATAACCCTTTCCATTCAATTTAACACAATTAGGCCCGGATTTCCTCAAAACTTCAATTTCCTAAGTATGCAGATATTTTGCGTCTAATTTATAGGTACTGTAATTCAATTGTTATTTTTATTTTCATTATTATGTCATTGATTCTTATCGTCATTATTGCCTTCAACCCTTTTTAATATCCCACTGCTGGGCACTGGTCTCTCCCCACACGATCGGCCGATCGCCGTCTAGGGTACGCGCCTCGTCC
>DWQL01001578.1:0-11149 GCA_018231265.1 Noctuana haematospila
TGGTGAATTCAGATTTCTGTTACCTGCGACTGCTACATGCGACCTCAGGCAGGAGACGAGCCTGCTTGAAGTTGTGTGTAGATGTCCATGGACGGCACCGACCACTTAACACCAGGTGCCCTGCATGTTCGTCTGCTACTTAATATTATAAAAAAATATTGAACGTTTTAAGAAGATAAAACACAATTATTGGCTTTATTTGAAAAAGGGATTGCAAAGTAGCGGACTTATCCCGGAAATACGGTTAGTATCAGATCCGAACCGTCGCGTGATGCATGGTGGGAAAGTCAGAAGCTATCACGCTTATTCGGGAAACCGGGCGGCAAGAAAATTCCAGAGCAAAAAAACCATAATATTGAAGGGAAGAAGATAAACGCTAAAGTTCCTATAACAGGAATAATAGGTAACTGTAAGAAGAATTTCTTTAATTGTAACTCGTGTTAGGATAACAACCAACTTCAAAATTGTCGCTAAAGTATGTGCTACTTAATGCAAATTTAAGACTTATATGCTTTTTTGGTGACAACTGAACCAAACAGAATTGGACCAAATTAAAATGGGACCACAAAGGAAGAACCAGTTTTTAAACAAACAAAGAATAAACAGTCGAAAATTACGAGTATAAAGTAACAAAAAAAAAACAGTCCAATTGAACCTCCTCATATTTTTAAGTCGGTTGAAAAGAAATAAATACATCTGTACATAATAATATTCATTAGAGCAGCGATTGCCTGAAGTCTGATCTTTCTGACGGCTCCACATAGACTAAAGTATTTACGTAGATTCACTTTGCCTATATTTTTACTGCCGCGTTTAAAGTTTCTAGCGTTTATAAAATCTTAGGATCAGCAAAACAAATAAGAGGTTTTATTATATTATATGAGCCTGGCCACCGTCCAAAATGTTTAGCTAAACCAGGTTGGAATTACAAGATTAAATTAAAAGTTGGCAATGTTATATTCTTGTCAGCATTTTGACTGAATTAACTTAATTCAGATTACAGCACTCTGTTTGATCAGTGATAAACATAAGAAATATGTATCTATTATTTCAATACTTTCAAGTAAGTGGTAGGTGGTAGAACTTGTATGGTTCGACCGCGGAAGCACCACCGCTGCACCCATGTCTGCCGTGAAGCAAATGAAGCAATTCAGTTGTGTTTTGGTGGAAAGGTGCAGTTGCCGGCCACACTTATACGAGGCGACCATCAGCCTCCGGGGTAGCAGCGCAACTACAGCGACCTCAAGCTGGACACGAGCCTGATTGGGGTTGGATATAGATATCCATGGGCGGCAGCGACCACTTAACACCAGGTGGCCTGCATGCTCAGACGAGCATTTTTTTTATGATATGAAGTAGCAGACGCTTCTTCATATCATAAAAAAAAATGTGAACAAATTTTGATCTTGCTTTTAAGAGTTTTAAGCATACTAAGCAAAGTATTTTTGATCAAACTAATGATCAAGTTTTTGAATAAATATGTATCTTTAGTCTGGGAATAGTTCAATGAAAATACGAGTAGTTCTAATAAACAATCACAAGTTCCATATGTTCACAAATTTCAAAAATATAATGTTTGCGAAACTGCCACAATGGTTTTATCTTTATTCTTTACCTACTTTGATGTCGATTCCTAATTTTCTTAAAATATTTTTAATGTAATATAGTCTTTAAAAAACGTCACCTTTTAAAACCCTAATTAGTATTCTCCACACGTAACGAATGGTGCGGATTTTTTTTTAGAAATTATGATCTCTCCGTTATATTCCGGGCGGGTAAATTTTATTTTGGAGTTCGTGCGTGCTTCGACCGGTACAATTTGTTGGCAATATAAAATATTTACATTTGTTTTTCCCTTTATCGTTTAAATCTGTATAAATAATACTATGTTTCGAGAAGGACAGAATCGGATGCATTTTATACATTTATGTAAATTTGATTTTCAGGAAACTTTTCACGTTACCGTAACAGTTAAGTTAATCAAATCAAATCACTTTCTGTTCTACTTGGAACCAATACCGTTTATTTGTACAAATAAACTATTTTCATTTTATTTCTTTTGCGTTAAATAGATGTTAATCATTATTATAATATAAACAAGATTATCAGAATTAATCCCTTGTTGCAGCTCAATTTAGGATGTTGCATGTCAACATACAACGTATTTTCTTCAAATAGGTAAACTGTGGCATACATGTTAAATAAGAATTACACAACTAAGTAAAAAAGACAGAGATACCAAGAGAAAGTTACCGAATGGCTTCTAACCGTTACTCGGAGAAATGCCAATTTAAACTTGTAACGAGGTTTGCCGTGGCTACGAAACGAAATTAAAAACTCTACAGAGCCAACGCTCGAATAGCTCCACTGACTGGGTGCTAGAGGCCTAACTTTCGTCCTCACTTTGTTATACCCTCCCTCACGGCAATTTCCAGCCTTTTTCCAGCGAGATCATGATGCAAAAACTGCTACGGCTAGTTTAGCAAGGGTGGCCATTTGAATCACAACAGAGGAACTTTCCTGCTCCGCCGTTACTATGGAAATTGAGTTTTTCTTGTTAATGATAATATTACTTTTAGCACTTGACTTGTTTGTATATACAGCAGCTTTGAGTTAAGTAGAAATTTTTAAACCCCGACATAAAAGGAAGGGTGTTATAACTTTGATGTGTCTATTTGTGTGGCTGTCTGTGATATCGTAGCTTTAAAAAAAATTTACCGATTTTGTTAAAAGATGATTGGATCGAAATTTTTCTTAGTTATTATTAAACGAAATCTTATCAGCCGTTTATTTTCGGACCATCAGCTATTTTCTAAATGACGAAACGCATGATAGCAACTGCCAAAGGTTGGATCATTGTAACTTCAAGGATATTATGACAAGAACGTGGTGGCCTTAAACTGATTCGGAAGCATAACCTAGAATCATCAGGATACCCAACTCCTAACTTAATTACACTAGTAGCACATTGCTCATCTACTGTGTCTATAGTTTGGGCTCATTAGAATGGAATCTTAACGAATACATTACACTCGTACACAGTGCTATTTTATTATAATAATATGATGATCGCGCATATAAATGACAATTAATATAAAGATTGTGGTCATGCCGAGTCAGATCTTTTGAAAGATCGTTCCAAACTTCAATAAATTATTGAAGGGTCCGTTCCCAATTTTTTCTTTAAAAAGACAGAAAAACGACATATTATTATACTCCAAAATAAACTATTGAAGATATTTATAGAATAATGCAAATTATTTCATGCTTTTTAGCTTAAAAGCGGGTTTCCTTTTCGCTTAAAATAATTATAGTCTGGTCTCTCAGTCAATTGTAAGTATTTTATTAAGTAGATTATTCATTCTTCCATTCAAGTTGATGTTTCAATAAACTCGCCACTCGCTTCTCGGTTCTTATAAAGCAAGTCTTAAGAAAACTTGGGGCTGCACGTCGGGTCTTGAAACAATCCAGATGGTAGGACAGGGCTACGTGTATAGAATCGTAAGATGTGGATACTTCTTACTTACTCGCAAAGTAGACAATATAATTTAAAAACTAAAGTAATGTTCCCACCTTGAACCGGCACGTTTCTTTTCGGTTTCCGGGTGCATAGCCGTAAACTTTGAGATTTGTGACGTGTTTTATTTTTAACAGACTTCAAAAAAGGAGGAGCTGTTTCTCAATTTGAATGTATTTTTTTATGTTTGTTACCTCATAACTTCCGAATGGGTGAACGGATTTTGGAGATTTTTTTATTTGAAAGCTAGTGCTCCCCGTGTTTTATTTTTATTTGTTCCAGTTCCGGCAATGGCATCCGAGAAAACCATATAAGTCCTAAATTTTATAATTTACTTTAAGAAGGTGAGTGACAATATTGAAGTCGGCTGTGTTCGGAAAGCGAGTTATAATAATTATTATTTTTAGTTAAGTACTCGTAAGTCCGTTTTTTGGGCAGAATAAAACAACTAATGGTTAAAAAATGTCTCCTTAGTTTTATTATAAATCTTCACCAAAAGAAAACTTTTGATAATTAAGTCTAATCATTCAAATATCATAGCACAATTATATTTAGATATCTGTTGCTTAAGAAACAAGGCTCAAACATGGCAACAATCCAAACAGACCTACTAACAGTACATATGCTATAATGAAACACACAGGAAATGGATTTGCAGTGCTCTATTTCGTATTTCTATATTTTCTATGTTCATTATTGAATATTCATTTAGAATATTGACATATTATAATAGTCTTTATTCTGAATGTTAACGGCAGAGGTATCGATCATTATTATTATTTGGATAGCCGGGATGGGTCCTAATTGTAACCGAACAGCCACTGTGACCAATTTGATCTATTGTAGCTGACCTCTGCTGTTAAATCTAGTTCCCAAGGCCAACGGTCGTGACGAACCATATGATGTTCATGGATTCCAGACCCTTGACAGGCTTTCGTTCAGTATTCGACTTCAGTAGGGAGTAAGGGCAATATCGATATACATAGGAATACTACCTGTAAAGGACGAGGGGTTGGTCTTTACGAAAACAAGTATAAAAAGAAGATAAAATTATAATTATCAAAGCAAAAATCGATAGTAGCAAAAACACTAAAACTGACAATGACAACTCACTTTACTTACTTAAACCTTTTTTGTCGCTAACCAATAGTAGGTATTGGTATATAGATACATACAATAAAAGAAAGGAAAAAAAAATACACACAACCGAATATACTACTTTGTGAAATTTGTAAAAAAAGGAAAAAAGACGAATTGAGAACCTTCTCTTTTTTGATGTCGGTTAAAAGACAAACAGGCATACCGTAGGCATTCTTGCATTTACAACACCAGAAGGGTTTTCTTTGCAATTCCAGTCGTAGAAAACACTTAACAATTTCTTGAAAAATCCCATGTCGTACCTCTTAAGGAAATTTAATCTCTTAAGGACTTTCGTGGCAAAATGAGCATAATAAAATTACTGTTGATGATTAGCATGTGTCCAGCGTATATTGTGGTTTCCTTTCGGGTACATGAATAATAGGTATAAACTAAGTAACCCAAAGTGCACGAAATATAACCTGCAGTTAATGTAACTGTTGAAATTTCGTACGAATAGTGTCAGATAATGACAATTTAGAATTCAGCAGCATAAAGCGGACAAATTTAGTAAGGCATGATTATTCTGATATTCAGCGACGATACAACGACAATGTCGCGCTGCAAATCATTTCGCGATCTAGACCGTAGCTGGGGTTTTATTGTAGCGCGACATGCGAACTGCTGTTTGTTACTAAAATTTACAACGTGTGAATAAAACAGTGAATGCAATCCCCAACGTAATCTTGATAATATGATAATTTTTTGATTTGTAGAATAGTCGCTGGCAAAACTACGTGTATAATTTTAATATGTTTTTGAAGTTCTCATCCATGTAATCATCATGGATCTACTTTCTTCATTTATGCTTCCGTGGGCTTCAACTAATAAATTCTACTCATTTTACGAAATATTTAAGTGAGTTGAGAATGTGTTTATTCAACGCTTCACACAAATCTATTAAACGATAGAAATATGACTTATCTCTTATCTTTCTCCACATAAACTGCATGGCAAATCTCCAAATCTCAGACTCGTCAGTGCGACTTAACGTATTTAAAAGTATCGAAATTATTTTACACGTTGCTCAAAACAAAAGAGGAGTCTAATAGCGCAATTAACAAACTTTTGTTAGGGGCTTAATTGCATTGAAGAATTTGCTGCCGAGCTGCGAATCCCTATAAAGTGCCTGACAAAACAATTTGCAATCGAAACTTTATTTCTTCCGCCATATAACTTAAGAACCAGTAGAGAAAACGTTTAATGAAATCTGCATAAGTCCTCGGGCATACAACAGAACTGGTGAAGACGCATTCTGCATTTCAACCGTTGCCACGGGCGATAAAAAATATGAAAGCAAGGGAATAATAAAATGGAAGAAGCGAGCGACAAATGAAAAGCAGATATTTTATCAGAAAAAAATGACTAACGTGCTATTTTCGGCATATGTACCATTATAGGTAGTGTTGTTTGATTGGCATTTAACTTCCTTGTTTCGCCTGAAAAAATCGTATCGTCGATGTAGTTATTATTTCACCGGGACATTTGACTAAAATTAATAAAATCTCTCGAGATTTCAATGGTTAGCTATTAGTAGTTCTAATTTCTTGCTTCAGTGAAAATGAGAGCAGTCCGAATGTTATTAATAAACATTTTTTAATATATAATATATACCTATGACAAAATTGTTTGTAAAAGTCCATAAAATAAATGTTGAGTAGGTACTAATATTATTTAACCAAACCTGGCTGTATGAAAGAAAGAAATAATGCAAAATAGGCGAGCGACAAACGGGGCGCGGAATGCAATCAACATCTCATTAGCGAAGTCCTTAATTCCCTTGTCTCCAGCGCCCTCCTGATTTCTTCGATAAACCGTTTCTTACAATTTCCTCACGGCTCCCCTTGTTCCTGTCTCGCGAATATCAGCGATATCCGATCGGTGATTATGTTAAAAAATTGAGCGAATTTCGTTTCGATTCGATAGACTGTGGATTTACAGACGAAGGGAAAAGTTTAATGAGCTCGCCAAATGAGACTGACTCTGATATCTTTGAAGCTAGATCATTTTATCATCTCTAACAATCCTTGATATAACGATGCTCATCGATATATTTTCTCTTCACCACTATTGAGCAGAATATCAATAAATAAAGGAACATCTGACAATGACGACTGTTTCATACTGAGTTGGATAATTGGACTATCGGAATATCAACAATATTTTTCTCGTTCCATTAATTCTCTATCATTTCCTTTCTTTACGCTTTTTACGGTTTCTGTCTACATAAAAAAGTCCAATATGGTTATATTTGAAATAAGTACAAAACAAGGGTGCAGAACCGTGATTAACATAAAAAAATTACTGCACCCCATGGACACCCACATCCAATTTGAAAAGGTCTTGTGGTTGCGTTTCTACATATGAGTAGGTACTACCTATAACATTTTAAGATATATTATAACAATAACTAAAATTCATGTCTCTCTTCTATTTTTTTATTGATATATTGTTTCAAAAACAACTGGGAAAAAATCTGTTGTTTTTAGCTATCTTAGCAATACAAATAAGTCTCTAAACTCACCGTTACGCGTGTTTTTGATTACAGTCGCTCAATCAGCCGCCTTTTATGACAAGCAGAGGTTACCGTGACTGTATTCTAGTTGCGAGCCACAGGGCCTGAGAATGTTATCAAATACCACCTATAACTACCCGACAATATGTTCAGGCAAGGAAAATAAAAAAATCAAAATCAATATTTTATTTATCATAAGGTATTCCATAATCTCAATGAACGTTATAAAATCAAACAGTTTACCGGTAATTTCTTTCAAATAATATTTTAAGTGGGTACTAGATTGCAAGTTTATATCAATACTAGTTGGTGCCCGCAACTTCGTCTGTGCAGGATTAGTATTTCGAGCAATTCACACAATATCTTTATAAATTTTAGGCTTTGTGTTGTTCTAATGTAGGTATTAGCTATATTATTGTTAAGTTTCATTAAAATCCATTCAGTAGTTATTACGTGAAAGAGTTACAAACACCCATTCATCCTTACTTACAAATGTTCGCGTTTATAATATTAGTAAGATAGGATAAACGATTTATATTCGACATTGATCAGGTGGTCCGTCCGTAATATTAACAAATACAGTGGTATTTACTGATCCTGTAATCAAGTGTATTGAATTATGACAATATTTATTTATATACATTCCGTTACCGGCATGTGATCCGTATTTATCATATTTATCATACTGATAGACCACAATATTTCCTGAATGTGTAGTAGTCTTCGCGACATCTCACGCAGTTCACTATCTCCCCGATCACACTATAATTAAAGTAAAGCATTTTTAGAAATGTTCTTTTAAAACTTACCTTTTATCTGTTTATCTTACCTTTAAACCTTTAATTCAACAATAAGATAAAATAAGCAAGAGAGGCAGAACACTGATTTAATGATTTGACCCGATAATTGGTGTACCTACAGCTGGGTCGTACAGCCAATGTCTAAATTAACTGTATTTTGCTCAATGCTCGAGCAATAATTTTATTTACACTTTATGTAATTAGAAAGGTTTTTTCCGTCTTATAAATTCAAAGCGCAATTACCTTCAATCCTCGCTTCTGTGTTAATTTGCAAGAACAAAAGACTTAGGCTCTCCAGTTAATTATATAATTTATTTTAGAAGTACAGATTGTTTGAAACATGAATTGTTGTATTCAAATACTTCAGCTATCGTAAAGAAAGCAGAAAATCACTAAACTTCAAAAATTAAAAAGCTAACGTTTAAAACTATTACGAGTGGGTATTAGATATACTATTTATATATATTATAATTTAATATTTAAAGTAGGTACTTTTAGATAATTATGTCCATTTAAATTTTTATTCAAGATATTCAGTACTTTTGAAAGTCTAATTTACACGAATGATATTTTATTCATAGTCTGACTGGCAAGATCTAGCTCGGTTTCGATATTAAAAACGTTTATTTTGTCTAAGAATGGTTTAAGTTCTACGTTCTATATGGCCAAACCAAGTCAGATGTTTTGCAAAGATTCCTGTTAATAACTAAGACGGTGTGTATTGATTACCACCTATACCTAATGCCTATGTATACATATAAACCTCGTGACAACGCATGCATGTGCATTTGATTATATTATTATTTTCGATAACGATCTTGGTCAAAAGCTAAAAACAATTAAATAAAATTATTTTAAGCAAAAACAAAAATCGACTTCAAGCTTAAAATTGGAATTTAACTCGATTATTTATTAAAGTCTATAAAAATTATTTTGGAGTCCCTATGCATATTATGTAGTTAATTCGACATAATACATATCACACATAACAAGCAAACATTGTTTGCGGCTACAGCCCACGGAGATTGTAAAAGTTTTAAATTTCAATCGAAAATTTCTTCCATTTTTGTAATTAATGGTCGCTCGACCATGAACGATTTTATTTGTTCCGCCATAGTTAACTTGCAAACGGAACTTTCGAGTTAATTTGCGATAAACAGTATAATCAATCGAATTTTCGAACGAGTCATGAATAATTCGGGAAACAACAAAACTTAGGCCACCTCCCGGCGGTCCTCCCGCCCCTGGCGGTCTCAAAAAACAATTTTGAAACCACTCTCAATGAACTTTAATTTGATGAAGTGGAACATTCATTTTCTACAAAGTATACTTGTTGCTTTTTGAAACGCAACATTTTGTTTAAGTCAATATATATACCTATATACCACACTAATACTTCGAAGTAAAACTAAACTAAAAGTAAGCTTTATCAGGTACCTACGTAATATTTAAATTTCAAACTTCAAAAAATTTTGCTGTCATTTAACGAAATCACGCGACGGGCAGTATTGGTCCAAGATCCCAAAGCCGTAAGACACAACTTATTTTCTAAAGCATATAACTTTACTCTATATTATATTGAACTAGAACGTACCCTTACCCTTTATACTATAACATATCATTATCTCATCATATCATTACAAAGTTTTCCATCAAAGGTCTTAAAGACAGTGTCCAACAAGACACGAACAAAGTCTTTTCGGTCACCATTTGTTCGTCACTAATTCGGGCCATTCATCTGAGCCCACAATGGCGGACGACTGAGTTCACACAAATGCCCTTACGTCTGCTAAGTAAATGCCTTGTGTTGCGAACTTCAAACTAAGAAAGTAAATTTAGAAAACAAAGTGATTACTGTCTCACTAATGAATCGCGTTTATATAAATACTGTTGTCGAAGGGGTTATCTTTTTACTCAGGAGATTGAAATAAATCTTTTTTCGTTTGTAAGTCAGTAAGCCGACTTTAGTTTTACTCAAAGTTGAAACGCATAACTTTATTTTACTTATCAATATAAATGTAATTTATTCTCAAGTATTATACCTCACTGATAAGTTTCTATTTATTTTAAATATTTAAAAAAAAATCTAATTAACTTTTCGTTCATCATCATTATCAACCCATAACTTTCTCACTGCTGGGCACGGGTCTCCTTTCAAATATGGTGAGGGCTCAGGCCATAGTCTGCCACGCTGGCCAAGTGCAGGTTGATACACTTCATATACTTTTAAAGATCTTTATGGAGAGCTCTGAGGCATCCATGTTTTGTTAACATGTTTTTATTCATCTAACAACAAGGGATAATAAAATACATTTATGATACGTATGTAATTTGAATTATTTTAAGAAAAATAAAAAAAACGGACTTCAAACTAAAAACATACATAAATACGGAACACTAAAAAGATGGGGAAAATGCACACTCTTTACAATTTTTCCTGTGCCTTTCTAATCCTCTTAGTCGTACAATACTCTTATCTCTAAATGGATACCCAAAAAATCTATCTATTAGACCCTCATAAAATTGTAAACAAAACCCATTTATATATATACCCAGAGACCGTTATCAAGAAAACGTTGTGGCAAGCTAAGAAAAAGAAAAACGAAACGATCCGTCAATTAAATTACATAAAAATAATAATCGTAAAACATCTAAAAAGATAAGGAAATCTTTTCAGTTTTCATTTGTTCCGCACTAATTTCGGCGCCATTCATCCAACAATAGCGCACGGCTCAGTGCACGCAAATACCTACAGTTACGAGGGCTTGAGAAAAACCTCTTGTAGTACAATTCGGGTCAATGGACTGTAGCCTCTTAAAGCTCGGGCTAGTAGACCGTAATGAGTGTCAAATTAATTATATCGAATAATGTCCCAAGAAAGCTTGGAGATTAGCGAGTACCTACTTATAGAATGATTTGAAGACAATTATTGTTTCCGGTATGATGTGGCACATCGCATCGCCACATATACAATAAATAGCTCAAATACTTGACATGCTTTTATTTTCTTGCTTGATTAAAAATCTCTTATTTAATATAAAATACTTATATATTTTATACTTTACTAGCGACCCGCCCTGGCTTCGCACGAGTGCAATGCTGATACTACTAAATACACTACAGAAAAACTGTGAACGTTTATACATATAAACCTTCCTCTTCAATCACTCTATTAAATTT
>DWQL01001579.1:0-11148 GCA_018231265.1 Noctuana haematospila
CTGTACCAAATTTCAAGTTTGTAGGTACAGTAGTTTCGGCTGTGCTTCGATATATAAATCAGTGAGTACAAATTTTTTATTCTCATTTCTCTTTAGTACGCAATCACTATACAGTAATCATCATTTATCTGTAATGTTCCTTTTCATTAAGACTTTATAATGAGCCCAAACACGGGACGACCAGCTGTAATATTGTAAGGAACGAGAGAGAAAGTTGCTTTTACGCTTTTCACTATTCAGAAAAGACCTGATGCTCTTCAAACGGTTGAATTGATTTTATTGAATCATGGTTCAGTCTCAATGAACAATCTCGATCAAGTCATCTTTCAAACAAACAAGCTGCATTGAAATCGGTTTATTGATTTAGATTCCATGATACAACAACAAACACATACATACATACACACGTCAAAGTTATAACACCCCTTTTTGCATCGGAGGTTAAAAATAAACGACGTCACAACTTACCAAAACCCTTTGTTCATTTGATCAAAAGTGTTAGTTCATTTGATACACACATGGAACATAATATTACCAACAATCGCTAGACTGTAGGCAGCTAGGTAGCAAGAGGTACAAACTTGTCAGGTAGATCCTCGTTATATATTCATAAAGGACATCATTTATTCATAATAATGTAAATTAGAGGATGTATCGTGTGAGTTAGCGCATTTTCCAAATTGCCGACGCAATAATTCAAAAAATATTTCGTGCTTGTGAATATTTAACGTTTTCCAACAAAATGAGGCAGAATTTTTGGCTCAAATTAAAGTACATCAAATATTCAGGGCTTAGCCTTCGTTTATTAAGATTTAGGATGAAAAGATTTCGAATATTGGTCGTGAATTCAGAAATTATGCTAAGTTTACTGATTACTTGTCAGTAATTACTTGCCATTTATTGCTATAATAACTAAATGAGGAGTAAATTAAATAATTTGCAAAGTTATAAAAATAAACGCCTTTTTGTGCCTCGTATAGCATTACGGGTCGATACTCGTATTACGTAATAAAGTTATAAATCCCGTAAGATAAATCTATATATTGATATGTGAATGGTATCTATATCTATAATCTACATATATATTGATATAGCGAGGTAGGTATGAGATTTGGTATCGTTATAATTCAGGTGACAAGGAGAACAAAATAATAATTTAAAATGAACTAAATAAAACTGGTCAATAAGTAATGGTTGCAATTTATCTATAAAAAGAATTTTCGTTCAGAAGGTCAGAATTAGTTATTCAGTGAAGGTCAGAACCTTGAAGTCAGAACTTCACCTGTATGCTGTACAGAGCGCTGTCATAGAGGACGTGGAAGGTGAGAAAGAGCGAGAGCAGCGTGACCGAGAGCAGGGCCGCGGCGAGCTTGGGCCGCGACACCCCCACCACCAGCACGCAGTCTGCCAGCTCGCCTTCTGCTGGCCTGAATGCGGAGCGGGGCAACCATCTAGAAGAACACTTTTGATGAGTAACTATAGGTACAGATAATATAACATAATATATGCATACAAAAATTATAGGAACAAATCATAGACTAAACAAAATGAAATTATAAAAATGTACATTCGCAGATTTCAGATATTATCTATATATGACTCTACCACATCTTTGTATTGGTATGGTATCTCCCTGATAGGTTACGGTATACTGACGCTGTAAAGTAAAGGACGTTTGATTATGTATTATATTAAATTTAATACTAATAATAAACAAAATAAACTTTATTTTATCTATATTTTTTAGTAATGTTTATAGTTTATAAGAGTTTTTTTTATTTCAGTTACTCAATGAGGTATTTTAGAAATTCGTTGCACAATATCATACTACTTAACAATCATAATTCAATCTCATAATAGCTGCATGAATAGGTTACTAGACCAAATCGTATTAATAAAAATATATACATTCTATACTAATAATATAAAGCTGAAGACTTTGTTTGAACGCGCTAATCTCAGGAACTACTGGATTGATTTGAAAAATTCTTTAAATGTAAGATAGTCCATTTATCGAGGAAGGCTATCAAGCGTTACGTTGCAATTCTTAACGCGGGTGAAATCGGGGGGCGCATCTAATATAGATATTTCTCATACAAAAAGCCAGATAATCAGAACGTTACGTTCAAAGCCACACGTTACTAATTACCCTCGCTCACACACAAGAACTTGAAAGTTTTTACGAGCCAAATTGAAAGCAAAAGTTCGGGACGACAAAACCGCACAAGCGTTAATGTACCAAATAATCACGGTACAAGTACAATTAGGGACGCCATACAACAAAGGACCAATTCACGTTTAAGCGGCATCCTTTGTCGGGGGTTGCGATATAGCTAATTAATGTTTTTGGGTCTTGGGAGGTTTTTCGCCCTAATATTCTGTAGGGCGGTTTATCGTTCATATTAATATTTTCTTTATTTTGGAACGAATTTCGTATATGACATAAGAAGGAAACGACTTCTAACTGGTGCTAGTAAAAGATTAACTTTCACAACCGATAATGAGCACACGTCGTGATAACTCAACCAACGGCGCATTACCATCACCGCCAGCCCATCTATGTAAAGGTAGTCTATGTAAAGGTTGATATACCTTTAAACGATAAAGCCGCCTTTTTGTACATACATTTGGTTTTCTTATAATGATTGTTTTTAGGAAGCGCGTATAGCCCCGCTGGTAGTGTAGGTCGCCACGGTCGGAAGCCTTTTGGGCGGTTTAAGAACATCCGACACGGGCCACTAACCCGAATCTCCACCAATCCGCATTGGAGCAGCCTGGTGGAATATGCTTCAGGCCTTCCCTAGTAGTGGGACATAAAAATGGGTTGAAGGCATTTGTTTTCGTATTGCTATTTGTGATGCAAAAATAAGGAGCAATTGTTGTTGTTGTACTTACAAGATGTCAAGCGGAAGAGATTGCGAACAGTTTCTATAAGTAGCCTCAGGTCTATGCTTGCTTGGCAGAGAATTGCTCATCTGCACGCGCGTCTCCATGGGTCCTCCATTAAACTCTCATGTTCGCCCCACTAATGAACCTACCGCTGCGACCACCTGACAGTCATTGCTTTTGGATCATGGTTACGTTTCAACAGTTATGTAGATCTTCTTGAACGCATCTGAAACAAGGGTTTTTTGTTAGGCATACGAAGAGAACAGCGATAGCCTAGTGGTTGAAATTAGGCTGGCCGTTCCAGTGGGCCTGGTTCGATACCTAAGCTACTAATGTTTAACACAGTAACGAAACCTGCATGCCTGAAATTAACAATTTTAAACCAATATCACTTTAAAGAAAGAAATGTAACGAAAGCTTTTTTGAACACGTGTGATGAATAAAATGACACAGCCTTGTGTTGTGACTGAAGCCTTGGCCTACAACATGCTCGATCGCATGTAAAACTCAGTGGGCTACAAAAAGGTTACAGGTATATATTTAAAAATCGATTCGTTAAAAGATATAATCAGTATTTGTAAAACAAACGACTGCAATTACTAATATACTCACAAACACACATACACATTAACCTCTGCCTTTCAATGAGCAATAATAGTATGTAGGTATACAATTAAATAAATAAATAAATAACGCTTCACACTCACAGCCTTTAAATTTCTGACCCGCCGGGGATCGAACCCTTCGAATGGTGGACTGGCGTGGTAACCATTACACCACACGGGTCGTCAAAATAATAAAATAAATAATATTTGTATACCTAAATCACATTCTGGAAATCGGCTGTAACAATTTCGATATAATTTACAATGTAGACGTTTATTAATAACTTCGATATAGCTGGAGCTCATTTGGAAAAATCGTTTACAATTCCACGATCTTGTTCTCCCGTCACGTAAAAAGATAATAGGTAATATGCAATAGGTACGTTTTGTATTGAATTTATTAACACAAACAACATTAATTAAACAATAGTACAAAACGGACTACTTAACACGCTCCCTGAAGCAGAGAAGACAGAGAAGCTGATAAATGCTGCACAGGTGTTTAATACTGTAATATAGGATCACTATCTGCACTAATGACCTGGCTGCATTCCGGTGTGAAAGCAGTTCTAAGGTACTATTTATTACTTTATTCCCTTATGGACTCAGCTTAATTACCTTCTATGCAACTGAAAATTCGTTCGCCGAACACCCAACTAATGACATGGCACGTTATTAATCGAAATGTCGTTGTTTTCTGAAAAGTAAACTTCTTATAATTTAAACTATAATTAAATTTTATAAAAGTATGTAACCAAATGGTAAAGAGTAAAAAGCTTCCTAAAAATAACAAACGAAATTTAAGTCCTTTCTACGTCTCCGTAAACACAGAATAAGTTTGATTAGCGGTAGAAACCCAGAGTAACCATTTATTTTATTTTTCAATTGTGCACCAAGAAATCTACAGTAAGTATCTCTCAGTATAAATGAACTCTGTAGGATATTTATGACATACCGTATTATACAGCACACTGCGCCAGCACCTGCAATAACAGAAACCGCTTTCAATTTACTGTTCACTCTATTTCATTTTCAAGGGAATAAACTAAAACTTTAACAGACTTTGAGGTGAGAATCATTTCGAATAAACGCTTTTTACTACGTTGTTAATACAGTTTAGTGTTGTTTGAGATAACACTCGTAAGTGAATGTTATGGTGTAAAAGCTGTATTTAAATCAAGAAGACATTTAAAGGATTCATTTAAACAAAATGTACATACATTGTTTGGAAATCTTAGAAACCAAAGCGTACATACCGTTATAAATTTTAAAAGTAATTTTTTTAAATTATTTTAAAAACGATTCAGAATAAATATTATGAAATAGTTAAAACAGACATTTTCAATTGTACGCTAATAAGTATAAGTAAATAACCTAAGATGAGGTAGAATTAAATCATCATATTTGTTAATACCTAATGTAACAATTTTTTTCTTAATGATATATAAGTGTTTATTAACTCCTCAGATTTACGCCTTAACTAACACTTTTTACATCAGGTGAGCAAAGTTGTTAATAAACTACGGTTTCTACTAAAATTGTACTAGACCTCACGCTACGATACTATCACACATTTTTAGTATCCGGTGTTGGTAGTGGCACACCATTTCGAAATAGCTAATTGAAATAATATGACCGTGACTTGCCACGATCGATTCTTCAACTGTATAAAGGTTTTATTACTGCAGTAACGCACGTATTTTTGTAGGCGGCCAGTTACCTGACGGTATAATATTAGCTCGTTACAAAAGTTTTCCTAATAAAGGCAGTGTTGTTTCACATTGTTTGAGGAAACTTTTGAAGGTGAAATGACAATAAATAATCACTGTTTTCTTTTTATCATACCGAAAACTGTTGTTGTTGTTTACTCAAATACGTGACAAGAGGATATTTTTACAATATGGCTTCATGACAGTGTAAAAACGATTGACTAGTGATTTATTCGTAATCACCAGTTCTGAATACAATGTTACCCCATCAGCCTTTGGACTGCGGTACATAATCCTCCCCTAGATGGCTGACTCCGTCCAGTCCCGCGCCCTGTGAATTCAGCGGTTTCCCGCTATTTTCCTATGGTTATCAGTCCACCGAGTCGGCCTGTCCTCCTTTGCTGAGACACGATCGCGATTCGAGGATTTTTCTACATCGTAAATCGAAAAAATTGGTTTACAGCAATGAACAATGTATAAATCACAATATTGAATCGAGGCACCTGCAAAATATATCAAGCGCGGCATCTGCCTACAATATTAATCACCTCGCCGTAATTCACGCATTGTTGCCGTTTAACAATAGATCAGAATCAGACAAAGGAGAACCCAGATACCCTTATCTGTGTACAATATTTATAACCGAACTACGACTGTTAATAATATCTGAGTAATCCCTCACGCTTTTGTTTATGACCGTCAAGTAGTTGAACTTCTGAGATGTCAGTGACCTGTTCAAACTTCTTAACAAAGTTTGAAAGGTGAGAAGTAATCGAAAAATAGTTCCTTTGAAAAACTTTTACATTTGATTATGATGTTTTTGTAAGTAAATAGGAAATCTATATCTACTAATATACAAAGCTGAAGAGTTTGTTTGTTTGAACGCGCTACTCTCTGGAACTACAAATCGGATTTGAAAAATTCGTAAGTACGAGTGTGTTGCCATAAGAAATTCAAAAGACAAACGACTTTAGGCTTTTTTTCCTGTAATTGATATAAAAATTTTATCTAAAATGGTAAAAGTTACACGCACACAAATAGCTTTGAAAAGCTTACAAAAGCTCCTTGTAACTTGAATAATGACTTTTCACAGGAAGCAACATTTAAAACGAGAGATGCATTATCCGCTAAGCTAACGGGTAAATCCACTGTGGCCTGGAGAGGGAATAAGAGGCATACATCCAAACATTAACGTTGAAAGGAAATAAGCTCTTCTGAGCCGGTACCATATCAAAGTAGAGATAGAGGCTTGAAAACAACATGATAGTGTAGAATGCGGTCAGGTCTTGAGTGGCTGCAATCTCAAATATTAGTTCTGTACGATAAAAAATTGTAGTTGGGTACATTGATAAAAATTAAAGTCACAATTTTTTTTTATTTGTTTATTTTTTTTAAGTTGGACATATTTTGTGCTACGAGAATTTACGTCATTTCCGAAGGGAGACCAAACGGCGAATGAAATTAACCCAATATTCTCCCTGCCTATTATTTTCCCATTATGTGACGTGACACACACACACAAATACCCTGACTGGCAACTAGGCTAAAACTAGACATGGCAATTACACCACAATGGTCTTCACGCAACTCAATAAAAAATTATCAATCGAAAATGCCAAATGCTATTTGTATTTAAATGGTATATCCTAGGGCTGGCAACCACTGGTTAATGTACTAATAAAGATTTTTATAAGGGCATCGCTTCTGTCGAGGTGAAGGCCAGGTCAAGGCATGCACCGACGTATATTAATACCATACAACCAATCTTGTCCACGTTTACTAGAATACCTACTACTCGTACATTCATACATGAGTGAAGGCCGATCTTAGATTGTAGCTGCATCTGAATAATGTAGAGGCCTTTTCATAATGAATACATAATACGAGTAGGTATTATTGGATCGATGTAAAGTTTCAGCAGAATTGCTAGTTATTTAGTAGGTTATGCTTGTTAATTTTTTTGTGCTATGGTGGCTATTACATATTATCATTCATCAAGGTGAATATTACATTATCATTGCCTTGTTTGTTTTTATCTCTCTTAAATTTAATATGAGGTATTTTATTTAACCAACCCAAACGACAACAAATATCAAAGCTACGAGTACGTCATACAATTTTAATATTACGTTTATTTTAAAATAACAATACACGAGGCAAAAGGCAGTTCAGAACTCGTCATATTATTAATTTCAATAGGCTCTAAAAAAGGTACAACATGACCATACAATTCTATATTTCCTTTTGCCAAATCCGAACACCGATTGGAACTTTTTTAGAATTCACGTTCTATTTTTGAATAGCAAAAATTTCTTTAAAAAAAAATCTTCTATTCTGGTGTATTCGTAGCTCCAACAGTCAATTACAGCAAAAATATTTTCAACTATCTGTATTTCTTTGAATTCTTCTATAATACAAGAATCAAATTGGCCCGCGAAGTCTCTGTTTTACGACCAATCATAAAACGACCTATAAAACACTAAGTAATTTCGCGTACTCCTTTTTGTATTATCATCCACTCATTTTCCAAATTTTAAGTTTGCATACAGCGTTTGGATTTAAAATTTCTACTTGTTGTTACGGTATTTTGATGAAGAAAGTTTAGACCATAAATTTAGCTGGAATTAAAATGAGTTTCTTACCTTTTTATGGCAAAACCAAGCTTTTTAATTTTTAATACGCGACGGCACGTTTTTGATTTGAAAAGGTTATAAAAACCTCAATTTATCCTTAAGTACGTATGTTACATATTATGTATGTTGTGTATAGTATAGTATGTATGTTTTGAAAGCACCATGTTTGGATAAACATTTAACTTCAAACAATAACAAACACGTAACTTTCATTAACGCATTAACCGCAAAACGTAATGACTCACGTGAGTAAAGTGCATTAGTTTTACGACGACAATTAAAGCGATTCGATCTTTTAATTAAAATGCAGTATATTTATCGGTTACCACATTAATGAAGATATATCACATAGATATAATATTTTTTATAGCTATATATAGCAATATATAGGTATCTATACTGCTCGTCTTTGCTTTGGGGTATATACCTTCGACCAAAATAGCGGAATAACTATTAAAATATCGAAAAATTTTGTGATGGTATCTCGATAACCAATCCGTTCTCGATTTTAGATTTGGATGAAATTATTTTTCATTCGTGTCGTACTCGAGAAGTTTCCCTTTAAGTGTGGCGTGGATAGTGTGGACCGTTTTAGGTGTCCTGGTATGGTACCTACTAAGAGCGTTGAAGCATTGTTATAACTCGTATTATCATTGCAATGTTTTACTTCTATTGGAATTTACATATATGTTTTACACATCGATCGGTAAAAATCACCGCCGTTCAAATATGCTCGCGAAATTTGGCATAAAAGTGGCGAAATTATGATAATCTCATAAAATATTTTACTGTCACACCCACATTATCATAAATTTTGCAGTTATAATAACACCATGAATAAGATGTCAAATGTAAAAAGGTTTAATATAAAAACAAGATGATTTCGCCAACAAAATTTAACGCGGCTTAACCAATAAATTTTCTCTGTTACAAAGGAAACTGTTATAAAGAGGCTAAGCGTTCCACCGTTTTTAGCGAAAAAATTCTTTGTTGTTAAAAATTTTCTGGAAATACTTCATTAAAGTTGAAACCTTGCATTATGTTTCATGCAATGGCGAGGTCATTTGCGTTCCTTGAAATTTTCCCCAAGGTCTCAGAGTCTCGTTATTTGATACTAGTAAGTTTTACTTTTGCGTACAGCACCTAAGTAATGCCACAGCTACGCAATAATATAAGTACACAACTGTAAAAGATTAATAAAGTTTATTAGATAATGTGAAAAGTGACGTTAAAATGTCACGATGTAATTATTTATATTTTACAGAACGAGTAATTCAGAGAACTCTACTTTTGTCCCCTGGTTTTGAGATACGCCATTGTGAAGAAAAGGCCAAGATTTTCGGTGAATGAAGAACGGAAAGGTCGCTCCTCTGTTGTATCCCTATTGGACTCCCGAAACTACATTTTGACAATAAAATACGAGTAGTTCGGTTGCCTTTTTGATTTCTGTCAGATCCTGTAACGGAACTTATAAAACGTTCTTTTTCTTCAAATCTGTATTATTTCAACTGGTTAAACCACATTTATTGTTGACTTTGCCTTTGCAATGAAACATGCGCTTTAGTTAACCTTAATTTTTCAATAACTGGATATGTTGCTATATCTAAAATTTAAATACGAATAACTTTATAAAACTTCATAACGTCGGTGTTTATCGGTATTATATAAATGAGTTATTTTCACTCAAACAATGAGGCAATAATGTGTTTTGTTAATTTGTTTTACTCTTGTGAAGAGCAGCTCGTATCCTTTCGTAAATCACTAGGGTCTCGGCCGGAAGGTACTGTTTCACGGGCTAATTCTCTTGGTCGGGATAATGGGGGTCACTTTTTACTCTTTTCTTCTTATACACACAATAACTAGGACGGTTTCTGTGGTCGCTTTGAGTACAATGTAATACAAATTTATTTGGTGTACTGGTAGACATGGCTGACTTAAAGTAAGAGAGAATACTCCCAGTTATTACTACGTACTCGAATTTTACGTCGTTCTGTTAGTTAGGTGTTTAATTTTATAAAAGCTAAAATCTAAATCAAATAGAACTTATATGTTGAATTGCATATTTCTTATAAATAATAATATATATATATTCTTATAAATTCTTATAAATAGAAAACACAGCGAAATATATAGTGACCTTTAGGTAAAATAGGGTTTTGCTGTACTCGTAATAGCAGCATTTCGGCCCGTTTATTACTATTACCATAAAATGCGGAAGCTATAAAACAATGCGCCAGAAATTAATCCCGAACGTCGATGTAGCCGCGAACTGTGGAAGTGAATAAAATTACTGTGCCGTAAGTATACAATTCTAGGTTAACTTAATATTAATATTCCACTTATCAAATACCTATTATCAATTTTGATTGTGTAATTGAATTAAATGTTTGCCCATCCTTGATAGGAATATAGAGGATTTATTATAATAAACAATTGTTGTGCCTATATTTTCACAATTAAATATATTTAATGTGAGACTGATACCATTAATAGTGTGATAATTATTTTATGTATGTACTAGGTATATGATAATTATGTATAGTACTATAAATAATAATAAATAATTTTAAAATATATCAGATCACATTGAATACATAATAAATTCTCCTCTACACGTTCGTTTCATAAAAATAGAAAAATTTATTACAACTTTTACTTACATTTATACTACTTTTTTCGAACTCCTGTAAATTTATTGTCCATTATCAAAAAGAATGATACCATTATATTGAAGGATATTCGGAACACTAGGATAGTAAAACAGCACATAATAACAATTTGAATAGAACATTATGGGTTTGGGAACGCAAGACGGGCTGTAATAGCAGCACTCGGGCCCGGCTTATTGCTTCAAGTATTACCATAAAGTGCGGAAGTTAAAACAATGCGCCAGATATTCAACGCACGACGTCGATACAGCCGCGTACTGCGGAAATGAATAAAACTGCTGCAGGACGATGTAATTCCCATACCTATAAATATTCCATTTCTGTTGAAACAAGGAGATAAAAGGTTTTTTTAAATAAGTATATTCCGTTTCTAACTTTCTGTTTAATTTTCAATAAATATAAATAAATAATTAAACAATTCAGAAATTAAGTAAATAAAAGAATTTAGCATGCATCTTTTGCAAAAACATATTATTATCTAACTTTTTAGTGTATTCACGTAAGTAAACTACGAAGTATAAACCAGCTTGTTCATCATTTAAGTTATAATAATAATATCTTCTTATATATAAAATTCTCGTGTCACATTTTTCGTTGCCATACTCCTCCGAAACGGCTTGACCGATTTTGATGAAATTTTTTG
>DWQL01001580.1:0-11146 GCA_018231265.1 Noctuana haematospila
TTCTGCCCCGCCGGGAATCGAACCCGGGACCCTTCGAATGGTGGACTGGCGTGGTAACCACTACACCACACGGGTCGCGAAAAATCGTGAATATATCAATAGTTGACGCTCACAGCGACATTTATTTGGAGTTTTAGGCATGTGTTCATAATAACTACTAAAATAGCTACATCAACATGTTCTTATATATTATGAGAGTGATTAAAAATTATCTTTATATTTGGAGAAATCGTGAATATATCAATAGTTGACGCTCACAGCGACATTTATTTGGAGTTTTAGGTACCTATGTGTTCCGAATAACTACTAAAATACAGTACCTAATAAAATACCTACATCAAAAAAGAATTATTATTCTCACTATTTGTAAAGAACCTCCGTATTCTTATGAGTCTCAAGAACAATTTTAGAACTCTGCATATTTACAACTCTCAAGGATATCCATGTCCGGTAAATAAAAATGTTCAAAAGATGTAAGAAAACTCAGAGGTAGATAAAAAGGAGTCACATATCCTTACTTTTGTGTAGGCGCTACCACGTTTTCTGAACAGTCGGCTATTATTTGCACTCGCTTTATTTCCTTTTTACATTGTATTGTTCAAAACTGTGAGGCACTTCTTACCGCTTTTTATTTAAAACCCCGGTTTAAATGCCCACTTATCGTTCTTGCTTGCTCATTAACATTTTATGAGGGTCATTATTAGGTTTCCCTACATGCAAATAATACTTTCTATTTATGAAGTCAAAATTCAGCAAAATGAAAATATAATAACCATCTTATATTATAAAAAAATTCATATTAAATAAGCAAAACATTTTCATCTGTACAATACTCTTAACATGCTTTGTTCTAAATGACTGACTGACCGATCAACGCACAGCCTAAACGGCTGATCGTACACACCTGAAACTTGGATAGAAAAGATTTTCCTAAATTCTACCCCTAAGAGCAAAGTTTGTATGGGACAACGTGATTCCTTGGTCCAATTAATTATGATATCCATGCGGACGAAGTCACGGGCATAAACTAATAAGGCGATAAAAATATTGTACCTACCTACTCATGACGACTTAGAAGATCACCTCAAATAAAATGTCTACAACATCCACACGTCACCGACCGAAACAAAAGAATTAACTTGTTACGAGGGCGGCGATTGTACCCTCGGATGTACCTACACTGTCTACCACTTACAGCCATAGACTACAACTAAGCATATTAATGTTAAGTACGTAATTGTTAATGATAATTATTATCGAATAATATACCTACGTACCTAATGTGAGGCTTTGCATGAGTATCCGCATAAGATAAATCAATACTGCCAGGTGATTACTAATAGAGTAAGTATCCACAGTTAATTAATCCGGAGATTTATCTATTGGACCTCATTAACAGAATACCAGATTGTTGTGATAACTACTAAACAATTCAGTATGATTATTTTATTTAGGTATAATGTAGTAGGTACGTAGGTAAGTCTTTTGTTAATTTCAAATTGCTTTATTCGTTGTTATGTAACACACACTTAATGAAAGTTAAAAATTTAATTTAAAATCAAGTGTACGTAGCTAGAACTACTATAATTAAGTATACAATCTTAATAATTTCAATTAAAACTGTCTAAATTAAATTAGGAATTTCCAGTTTCAGTTTTATTTTCAATCAATTTTTTTTTCTGTAGCTTCTACCCTTATCAAAACGATTGGACACGAACTTATTCAAAGAATTCACTAATGAAATTTCGTAAGTAGGCATCTTAGACTGGTATTTGGTAAAAAAAACTAATCAAACGCACATTATTTTCATATTACTTATGTAGATAACTAGGTAGGTCTTATCGTACTTATAATAAGAAAACTAAATGTAGGTAGGTATATTAAGTGTTTATTGGTTCGAGAGGATTAGAGATAGAACAGTTAATGAATCCCTCGGATAGGGCGCATTATCAGAATTGTAAATACACGCTCCCAACGGACACAAGAGGCAGTTTGTCGGATGTCGTCCGCTGAATGCTGAATTGCTGATCGGACGAGATTAGAAACCGTTTACTTGTCAAGATCAAGCCAGTGTCTGTAATCGAAAATTTATATTGCAGTGTATCTCTAAGGATGCTGATAAATTACGATTATGTGTGTAGTGGTTGGGTGCCGTGCCTGACCGCCATCCGGTAGGTTCTAGGTTCGAATCTGAGCGGGGCTAAAGTGTTGAATATTGTGAAAATGTAATAAATCGCCAGAATGCGCGCGATCTTATTAACGTACCTAAGTCACCATACTTAATACCTACCAATCTCCTAAAGTTTCTTAAATCTATGTCAAAGTACATTTATACAAAAGAAAGAATGTGTCTCCATTAATTTTAACTTTTAACACTACTGAACCTAGCCATTTCATATAAATAACGTAACATGTCGTCGTTATTTACATAAAATAGTGGCAATACGGTAGCCTTTTTCTGTAGATAGCCCATACAATGTGCGCTTTATACGAGATGCAGAAGCATTAGGCGAAATTGTCCCCAAGACGGCAATACCTACTACTAAAGCGCCGGGAAATTGTATTACCGGCGCGCTCGCAACGGCGATGAGTGCAACTTTACTGACGTCACCGGGGCATCTAGAGCGCCCTTGCACATTGCCTTCTGGCCTAAATAGATTTAAAAGTCATAACCATGTCCGCAAATAAATTTAAAGATAAAGAAATTAATTATATTCCTAAAAACCGTTTACGAACTTAGTGCCTCAGGGCAAGGTTGAATATTAGGTCCTATCATTTTTCATTTGGATTATTACATAGTTAAACAGATAAATTAAATATTCAACATAACCTAATGAAAACTATTAAAAACAACACGATAAATATAAAGAATTAATGATACCTAAATATAAATAAATTATAAATCTGTTGACGAAACTAAAGCTCATAGTAAACTAAAGTACTGTTTTTAAACAGACTCAGATCGACATGGCGCTGGTGTCAGTGTTGTAAAGTGTATTCCTTATACTCGTATTGCCACTTCTCAAGTGCTTTCGACTGTGAAACTTTATCCTCAAAGTAAAATCCATGCTTAGATACAGTAATAAAATATTTTTACACTTTTTTTAATCATTTGGTGGGTTTTTTAAAAATCTTTCAGCATTCTTGCTTACAATGACAAAAAACTGTGCTCGACCGTGAAATACTTTCCTTACTTTGCTCCAGTGACAACACACACACAGAAAGTTGCAAGCATATGCGATTCTCTCTTTAAGATAATACTCTTAGAGGTTTCTCTTGTTTGAAAGTTTGTCGCACAACAAGCGAAGCGACATTCCGTACAAATAAGATAGTTTCTGCAAACGTCGCAATTACACGCTACAACAATCGTCTGACAACTTCCCGAATGTAATTCAAGTGGCGCAATCGTTAGCATACAAGTTCTCGTAAGATACAGAAAACTTGAACTTGCTTACTAAGAAGCATTATTTTATTTTCCACTATTAAGTACAACCATAATGCCAGTAACGTATTGTTCTAATGCCGGTTACTTACCTAAGTAGAAGTATTTTCTCGAAATATTAGAATGAAATCTTATTTTCTGAAACGCATAAGAATACAATAATTACCTACATATGCAGGTACGCTAGTCTTGAATCCGTATCCGCCTAGACAAAGTCCTAAATCCAGCTAATTTTTCACGCACACTTAAATTTATGAAGAAAAATAAAGAACTTGAGATTGATTTCTGAACTCTTGAGATTTTTTTTAAAATTGCGATGTGTAGGTTTAACTTACTGCCTACTGCCTGCCTACTTAATCATTTTTTAACAGAAAGTAGAAAATGATTGATGAACGAAAGAAAGCTTATAAACAACTTGAAATTCTAAGGTACTAGGTAAATAAAAAAATTGTAATTCCTTATTTCATAAAGCAAAATTTTAGATTTATAAGAAAAGTGTCATCAGTTGAAAGGGTGATAAATACTGTCAGATAAAAAGGCCATTAGCTTTTGTCGACTTTAAAAGAAAAGCGGATTTTTGGGAAACGGCTATTTAATATGAACGTTTTCTCTGGATACTTGCATTAATTAATATAAAATAAATAGAATAATTTGGAATTTGAAATTTATTTATCATACTCACCCAATTAAATCATTTAACCTTGGTACAATTTTAACCTTATTACGATCTACGTTAGTTACTTCATTCTCTGCTAAGTGCTTTTATTTGTGTTAGATTATAGGCCTTTAAAGAATAGTCTTCAAAGGCCCGAGTCAGTCCCGAGTTCCAAGTTTAATTTTTATTAGGGGCTATAATCAAAAGTTACTATCTAATATTAGTGAAGGTTCCGAAGCTACAAATTGCGTGTCTTTTAATGTCGTAACAAAATTTAAACGTCTTTTAGGAGACGAGCATAAAGAGAAAATCAAATTTGTTGGGTAGTAAAATGCCTTAATTTTGCAATATAACTTTGAAGGGCTTTTTTAAAGAGAGATTGGATTGCAGTTCTCCTCTCAATCCTCTCAATTCCTCTCAATCTCTGATGACTAGTAGGTAGTCACCTACACCCAAAGTGTTTACAATTTTCGAACTAGTAGCTAAATAAGTAATAACACTTCACACACAGCTCCACACTAGAAGTTCCTGTCGTCGGTACCCTGGACACACGCGAAGGAAAGTTAAAAAAGTGAAGAGATTCTATGTTCAGCTGTATGTGTATTTTTTCCATTTTTTTTACTTATCTACTTATAAATGAAGGTAATAGTTTTATCTTTTACATATAAAATTAAATGAGATCTATAGATAGATAAATACCTATTCTTTATTGTTTGTACACCACACATAAAAGTACCTAGACAAAAGAAACACACCTGAAAATATAAAAACTGTGGGCGGCTTTACGAGTTAAGAGAATAAACGATTTCTTCCAGGAGCTTAGGCCTGTGAAGTTAGTCACATATTACATTTAATATTCTTAAAAATATTAATAGACTTACCTGCGGCCAAGAAGTCGTAACTTCTGGTGTACGAGTCGTCGTAGTCGTATAACGTGGCCTCGGTGCAAGACACAAAGTAGATCGTCACCAATATAGTCCATAAAACCGCCATTTTCCCTCCAAACTGGGACTTTTAGCACTGGTTATGAAACACACTCTACATTCAGGTCGTGGTCTATATGCTCAGCCAATATCACTTAACTGAAGACAAGTGTAATTGAGGCTTGTGGCTAATAGTTGAACTTGTGACGGTTCTAATGTTATGACTAATTTGACAGTTTGCTAGTAGCTATTAACTAAATGTATGACTAATATCAGACAAATTAGTACCTCAGTTTTTAAGAATGACAGTGTTTTTTATTTACGTAATGTTGTTTTACGATTAAATTTTAGGTAAGTAGGTACATAAGTAGGTATGCATTAATATGCATTGCTGTTGTATCGTGGTGATCGATGTTATCTTATAATCGATACTTGATTATTATCAATTTATAGTCGAATGCAAATTCTGATGTTCAAAAAATGGTCACAAATCTAAATTGTTTTTTACATGTAATCGAAGAACCAATTTATTTACATGCTACTCTTATTCAATTTCACCGTTGCGCTAGACTATGCCAGCAGCGACCGTAACTATCTATAGCTCTTAAACTCTGGAACTGGATGCTAGATTGATGAAAAAGCGTTGTTCGACATAACAGTATGTACATAATATACGCAATCTATAGCTATACGCCAACATATTCACATCGTTGATTGCTCGGTGTGCCAGTTTGAGGCAATAATCAAAATGTTGGGCTTGAAATAACAGCGCAGAGAATAATAGTTCAAATATCGCTTTTTTACGAAAAAGATTTTTGTTCTCGTTGTTTTAGGAACGTTTTGTAATTTTTTTTACATCTGAATAATCAATACTTGTGAATGTGTAGATATTTATCTATTATTATATTTATTTATTTATCTATTTATATATTTATCTATTTATATTTATTTATTATATTAAATTTATTTATCTACTGATTGATTTCTTTTCAAACCGAAATTGCTACAAATAGATTATTGCTATAAAATACATATTTTGGGATATCCCACATATTATTATATTGCATGGATTGAATGGTAATCAATTTTACTCTATTACAGTCCCATTGTGTGTATGGGTCTGCTGGCATGAAAATACTGGCCAATGTAAAGTAAGTAGGTATCTACTTACTTTTCGTGAAAGTTATGAAGCTTTAAGACATGTACATTTCCTCGCAACAACAATTAATAAAATAATGTATGAATCTAGAAAAATAATCTAGAAATTCTAATTGGAAATGTTTTGGATCATATTATTATATATATACCTAAGGAATTATTTTGAATTTACCTACAAATGTTTGTAGGTCAAGCTTATTTCAGTCTGTAGACGACGAAAATCTGCCGGATTTAGTTTCCTATTTTGTACAAAGGTAAGACGAAAGTAAAAATAAGTGTCCATTTAAAGTTGGATTTTGTAGGAATATTGTATATTTCTTAGAGTTTAAATTACCTAAGCTATAAAGTACCTACGCGTAACCCTCACACCCGTAACTACCAAATGTAAGCAGATGTTTTATAAATCGTATATGGGTAAATTTTTGAAATTTCAATAACAACTCGTAGGGTTTCGTATCGATAATTACTAACAGGTATTAGTGAGGAATACGGGTCTCAAATACTGTTAGATCTGCAATTGAAGCTTGAATTATTTTTCCGGGTGTTGCTGCCTCGTAATTTCGAGGCTGTTCAGTGCTGTGCCTACGGTTCATATAACTATTTACATTCACGTTCTTATATGCGTACCTAATATATTTTATTAGAAAATAGTTAAATAAAATTTTATTTTTTATAGCCTTAATTAGCACGAAATGTACACTGTCCCCATACACTAACCAACGTCAACAAACAATGAACATGTAGGTACACGAATACTTATAAAAGAATATAATTTACCTCGAGTGCATGCACCTTACAGTCCAAAAAGTTGTAGGTAGTCGAAACACAATTCTTTTCATAAGGAGAATTAAAGCCAAACTCAATTGTCAACTGTTATTTCAATACTAGGTGAATACGGTGGCGGTAGATACCTACTCGTACGTACGTACTTAACCCAAATAATTGTACAATTGAGTAAATAGATTAATTAGATTTAAATTTACACGAAGAAAGATTATAAAGTAGGCAAGTAACAAAGTAAAAGATTTATCCGTAAATAATATATATATATATATATATATAAAATAAATATCTGCATAATACTTAGGTATACTGTTACAGATAGCTCCTTATTGATAAGTACCAATGGTTTAAACCTTCCAATAATCTGAATTACTAAATATATATTTTTTAAATGACAAGAACAGAGACAGCCAATTAACTAAGTATTCCCAACTTCTCCTCTATGTAACGAATCCTTTTCGGCATTTGGTAGATACACCAGATGGATATCTTTTGTTTACTGCAAAACTAATATAGGTCACCGGAACGACTATTGTTTTGGTCACAGTTAAAGCTAAGTTAGAAAGCTTTGTATTGTTTGTATAGATAGGAACTTTGCATTCTGCTTGCAATACTAGTTGAAGAATCGAGTGACTTTCTACTCCTTTTCACTGTTTAATACTTTCCGAGGAAAGGATATTTGGGTAGTAGGTAATCGTACTTATCTACGATACAGATTTTCATGCAGATTTTTTCTTCGGAAATTGCATATTTCTGAACCTTAACATTAAATATGAGTAATTTATTATTTCAAAACGAAGAATAGGGTTTATTAAGGGGCCATTTTATAAGCCACCCAATTGTAATCGGGAGAAGGTTCGGTTGAAAGCGGCCAGCGATTATGTAAAGAGAGAATCTCGTTTCATTAATTCAAATGTTTTCAGACCAAATCCAATCAGAGCATACTTCGCAAGTTGTCAAACTAATTACTTTATTAAGGTACAGCATTTTTTTATGCGCGTGTAACCTAGCTAATTTATGATATCACATAAATTACATAATATGGTTAAACTTCTTTAAAATCGCTTCGAAAATATGGATACCAGTCAAGAACCTGTCGGTTTATTCATATATCGTATAGTATGGTATATACCTATATGGTAGGTAAAGTACGTTGTCACAAACCTTTATATTTCATGAACTGATATAAAATGTATGGAATTAGATAGTCGTTCGAACAAATTATACCAATCGAGCAAACGACTGTCAAATCGTATGTAACATTGTTAGGCCTCTTTTTACTACAATAAAATTCGACTTTTATAAAATTTGTAAAGTTTGTAGGTAAAATAAAATCTTTGAATATCTGTATCGGATCCGATTGGAACCTACCTATCTACAATTTTACATGAATGCAAATACGTAAGATCCAAAAAGTAAATTATTACTATTAGCTTTCGTGTAAAGCTCAACCCAATTTTCAATCCTTTCAATCACTAGTGGATCGGTAAAGGATGAACTCGGTGTCGGCTAAATAATGCTAATTTATTCGGTTAGCAAACCGTTGCCATTGATTGGATATTAGTAATCCCCCACTGTTTACGTTCAGCATTTCGTATGCTCATTATATCTGTTAGTACATGATTTTCAGCCCACTTCCAAAAAGGAAGGTGTTCTTAATTAATCTGTGTTGAGTTTCAAACGATTATGTACTTCAAACGATAACAAGTAATGCCAATGGTTTAATGTATACCTATAAAATTTTGTAATTTGTGTATTGATTACTATGTTAAAATATACAGGCTGCATGTTAACGCGCCACTTGCGCATTTGATTATACTTTAATTACCGTCTTGGCCTAAAACTGAAAACTGTGAAATAAAAATTTATTAGGTGAAAAATTTAAAACAGACTTCCAACTAAACAGTAAGAAGTAGGTAATCAAATTAGGTGATTTTTTACAGACAATTAGAATGCCTTTATTGGGCAGCAAAAATATCTGAGTGATTATTAATTCAGTCAGTGAGTATTTTATAATAAGACACAGTTTTAATAATAATGCAAGTAGTCAAACAAGATCAGCTTCGTGCTGAAGCCAAGTGGAGCTATATCGGCATCGATTAAAAATTAAGATACACTACTGAAAAAGTTATTTATTCAAAATGAAATTCCAGAATATTCTGGATCTGGTCACATTTAATCAACATGCCGATATCCACAGCGTCGGTCTCAATAGAAAACTTCTCCCATTTGACGCCCACTAAGCGTAGGTACTCTGCGAAACAAGTTTTTCAGCTTAACTCTCGAGAACTCTCCATTCAATAGACACCGTTTAACTCAAAATTAGGATATCGTCCTTCAGTATCGTTTTAAATCCTTTTCATGTTGGCTTATTGGATTCTGTGTAATAACGAGTAAATAAATCGTCTAACATTTACTAAATGGAGTTGTGATGAGTTAATAGACTAGTTGATTCCATTAACTCGTTTCGGTTTTATATTTGATTTTATCATCATAATAAGTACATATAATATTAACTTTATAATATTTCTTGGTCTATAATTTTATTTTAATCAATTTTAACGTATGAAGCTGTTAGTTAATAGTTTTCAACGTATTTTCTTTTTCAAATACATATTTTAAATACTACACACCTACTATTAAGTGTTTACGATATACAGTTTTTAAATCTCTTAACTTGAAAATGGACGATTTGCATAGTAAATCTTTAAATTTTTTACCGTACTATTAGGCACTTCATTTATTTTTTACCTGGGTATATTTTTTACCATAAGTGTACGATATTACAGTATTGGAAGCGTTCAGATAATATGATAATTTTATACAAAACCAGGAGCAAATATTTCATCTTTGTTATACAAACAGTCGTATCAGTAACATTCGGTTTCCCTTTTAAGGGTAGGTACAGACACACAGTAAAAGCTTTTTTAAACATTTAATGCGGTGCTGTAAGGATTTTTCTTTTACGTAAACCCTCATAAATTATCGTTTTATTCCCCTCGTGCCGTTTTCCTTGAACGAAACGTGAGAAATGTATCGTTATACGCCCATTTTCTAAAATAAATGGATCGTTTAGACGATGCTTCGTGTCAATTACTTTGTTATACTTGTTGTGAATGATGTTTGGATTATACGTCTTTTAAAACTTCACTTTAATAGCCGTAAGATTAGATAGAGAAGAATAAGTATCTATAACGTGAAAATACACTACATAAGTATGTATTGTATTTACTAAAAAGTTCAGTAGACCTGAGCCTAGGGGCGGCGGGATTCAGGGGGGGGCATAATTTTTATACATCTTAAGTACCGAAATTAATAAGTTTTATATGTATTTATATACCTATTAATACGTAAAAACAAACAACTCAATATATATAATATTTACTTCTTTCTAAAGTAGGGGTGTAGATAATAAACGGAAGTCTATTTTAATTAACTTAACTTGCATTTCATTAAAGTGTAAAAACGTGGGCGGAATTTTTTTATCGACCAACTGACAGAGACTGTTTATATCAGCCACTGCATAGGTTAGTAGTTAGGTAAGTGTGTGCGCAGAATAGTTAATATTTAAATGTCCCTTTACTCGTAAGTCAAAGTATTCTGTAATTTGCTTAAAATAGATTAAGGCATTCTGCATTCAGAGAGCGTAACCATTACTGAGAACCGTTCGCAAATAAGGACTAATCAAATGTTAAACATACTTAGTTATAAAAATGTATTTCTCGTAATCCGAACCAATATTTAGTAATATCTAGTATGTGTTTTATTCAAAAAATTTCACTGTTCATTGTATATATCACTAACACGCCTTAAAATAAATAATAAGCCTTGGGCATTGTTTGATACATGGGTATTTTTAGTGACTAAAAAATATGATAATTTTTTTATAATTAATAATAATGAATTGGAATATAATAGCTACGAGACTCTACTCAAGTGTGAGATTAACATTGAATAAGAATCTTACGTATTTCAATTATATTAGGTCATTACAAAGCTAATATTATATTGCAAAGCGCAAAGAGAAATCTATATCTATACTCTATACTAATATATAAAGCTGAAGAGTTTGTTTGTTTGTTTGAACGCGGTAATCTCAGGAACTAAAGGACCGATTTGAAAAATTCTTTTTGTGTATGATAACTACATTCATGAGGAAGGTTATAGGCTTTCAAGCATTACGGT
>DWQL01001581.1:0-11145 GCA_018231265.1 Noctuana haematospila
CTAAAACTAGAGCGTGACGCACAACGTATGTTCTGTACCACGTCCTCACATCTGGAATATATGCTTTCAATGAATTGAAAAATTCACAGGCCAAAAGAAAATCGACCTAAAGACCTGTGATCTAAAGTTCTTAAAAACTAACTTTTATCATAACACAGAACATACATTGCGCCGGAGTTTCCAATATAATTATTCTATATCGAACATAGATCACAGTCATCATTATAAGCATGTACATTGAAAGCAACAATTATATTATCACAGTTGAGACTGTACATTCTTACACTTCCGACCGTGTATATTTACGCTACAAATTGTGAATGGACAACGTCAAAAGTTATAGCGACACATCCTATTTGTATATTACAAGTATTTGATACATTCCTCGTGTTATGCTGTTCTAAAGAACGCTTGACACATCAACGATGATAACATTCTCGATGACGCAGACAATAAAGCCAGCAAGCAGATGGTATCAAAAAAAGAAAGACAAGTGACAGAAGCACATCGAGTACAATGCGATCATCGATGAATGACATATGCAATGAAGACAAGATGGGCATTATTCTCTAGGTCTCTCTAGGTCTATCGTGGACTTACGACCCGCATGGCCCTGTTTTCTTCGGTACGACTCTCCAGCGAGTGCATTTGTCCATTGAGTATCGTTTGTCTGCCGTTTTAATCGTTCATCTAAGATTTAAAATACATGTATAAGTAGGTATATGCTAAGTTGCCTAAGTTACCTACCACTGTATGTAGATGATATATTTTTGTATGAGCTTGCAAAATAGTCGAAAGCAGTTGAAGCGTACGTACTTACACAAGTTCGGAATTAATAATTGTACCTAATAACTCATCGTATATTATACGAGTACGTATAATTAAAATTCGTAGCTGAAATTATTGTTATTTATTAGATTCTGAAAACAATTTTATACGGTTATGTAAATAATAATTATGAATGCTGAAGCGACACTTACCGTCTGAGAATATTCGTCTTCTGGCTTGTCTAGCGTATTTATTATCTTCTGGTTTATAAATATTCCTGAACGGCTGATTCAATGCGACGATGTGCATGGAAAAGCCAAATACAAATATCGCTAACACAGCCAGAAATCTACCCAAGTCTTTCATAAGGTTTCCTATGATAATAGCCCAGGGCCCAAACAAATGATGAAAGGATAAAAAGTCTAAAATCTGTACACAAGCCAGTAAAAAAGACAAAGCAAAACATTGATTTCGGCAGTACATCAAAGTGGGCCAATATTTTGGCAAAACGAAAATCCAGCCCACGACGTGTGTTGCCACACCAATTACACCTAATAATAATACAGCTATCTTAATCCATCCTAAACCTGACTTATCACTGGGGTTTGTCAATTCGAACAGAAGGAGACCACTGAGGCATATGAGTAGCATCCACTCATACCAGCGTGGAACTAAGCTCTCTCTAAATATTGAATTATAAATTGGAGTAATAGCTACTAACGATAATAGAACCATAAGGTATATGTGTGATGTTAAATATGACATAAATTTAATAATTGGAATCTTATTATATTTATGACCTAGAGGAAGAGAAAAGACTACCCAAACTGGAGGACAAACTATAAACGCGAAAAAAAGGAACATAATTTTGATGCCAGTCCACTTGAGGCTGCCCCTCCAGAGTTCCTGAAATAAAGGAATGGAATAAATTTAGCCATCTTAAATGCTATCAAGGATATAATTGCATAAATTGACGGCTGAACGACACCAAATAATGATACATTTTGGATATTTATACCATCATTACTAAGCCTAGAAATTTCTCTAAGTAGACGAAGTTACCTATTTTTTACCTGAAGATATCTCTGGACGACCGTATGAGCGATAACCTCCTTTTGTTCATTTTCTATTAACACATCCAAAAATTCTATATTCCTATTATCAGTAGCAGTAAGTATATGTCCTGCGGAGTCAGCTCCAGCAGCTAGTGCTAGTAGCTCAGTGGCCATTGCTTCGCATTGCTTCCCAGCTGCTATGAGATCTTTGGCACGCTCTTTTTCCTGTTACAAAAATTATACTCATGTAGGTGTTGTTACAGTAGGTACTGACTTACTTTTTTCTTTCAACTAAGCTACATACCTTGGTTGATAAATTAATGTAAATATTCGAAAGTTTAGCAGCTGTATCAACTGGCGCTGGTGATACCAAAACAAACTCCTCAATTGGAATATTATTGTGATTCTTTGAACACACCATGAGATTATAAACAAATCTCTTATCGTCCATAAGTGACTGAGTATCGTGTTCTTTATGTAATAAATATTCTAGCACATCATTGTGGTTTTCCGATGCAGCAAACCAAATAGGAGCACAGTTTAAATTTGTTTCACTTTTTGGCGATGCACCTGATTCACATAAAAGCTTCACAACGTTCAAATGTCCAGCTTTAGCAGCGCAGTGTAATGGAGTCCAGCCATTTTTATCTGTTGCGTTTATTTCTGCACCTTGACCCAGCAAGACTTCTACCATTTGATAATGACCATGCGTTGATGCTATATGTAAACCTGTTTTTCCGTGTCTGTCAATGCTTTGAAGTAATTCAGCTGATCTGCTTAGCAACAACCCAACTATTGACATATGACCGCCGAAACATGCAAGATGAAGTGGATTATATCCCTGAAATAAATCGAAAAGTTTTATTAGAGTTCCAATAAATGTTTGTTAAAATATTAGTAATCAATGTTGTGCTTACATTTTCATTCGATGCGGCATCAACTTGGACTCCAGCTGAATTCAACAATAGTCTAACAACATTTTCATTACCATTGTAAGCAGCAAGGTGTAAAGGCGTTAATCCAGATTCTGCCCCTAAAATTGGTACTAACGACATCCCCGTAGGGGCTTCTGACTTAACTGTTCCTGGCACATGGGAGAGAAGTTCACGGACCGTTTCTGCAAGCAATAGTTACATCTTAAATACCTAAAAATCTTCTAATACTACGTCAATTATGTATTAATTAGTCTTTTAGTGATTACCAGCTTGTCCATAATAAGCAGCTATGTGAAGTGGAGTAAGACCTAACTTTTTACTCGATATCCTTAACGTGTTCGTTGATCTCATCACATCCAAAACATTGGTATGTCCATGCTCAGCAGCTAAGTGAACTGCTGTCAACCCTGCTCGGTTTTCATCAGTACAAGAAGCACCAGCTCTAACTAATGCTCTTACGACGTCTGCATGACCACCTTCTGCCGCTAATTGCAATGGAGTCGAGTCATTCAATTTATTTCTCGCAGATATTACACCACTCCTATCAAATTTCATTAACTCTTCAACGACTTTTACTGATCCTTGGATAGCTGCAATATGAGCACACGTATTCCCATCTTTTGTGGTAGCCATAACTAAATTGGGATGCTGTTGTAAAAATAACTGAACCACTTCCGAATAATTGTTTTGAGCTGCAGCGTGAATCGGTTTTTGTCCCAATTCGTCGGTAGCATCAATATTAGCACCAAGTTCAAGTAAAAGTTTGCAAACTTCTATTTGACCACTTGCTGCTGCCAGGTGTAATGGCGTCTGCTTTTTTAGAGTCAGTATATCAATGACAGCATTGTGATCTCGTATTAAAAACTTGACAAGATGAGCATAACCATTCATTGCCGCTAAATGCAGAGCAGTTCTTCCATTTCTAGCTTTGGAGTTAATAAATGCTTTGTTGGTTAATAAGGCATCACATACTTGCAAGAATCCATGTTCAGCAGCTAAGTGCAGTGCCGACCGACCTTCTACGTCAAAAACATCTACTCTAGCATGATTAGACAGCAAAGTATTTACAAGTTCCATGTGCCCTCTATAACAAGCAATAAGTAGAGGAGTCCATCCAATAGAGTTTTGCTTATTTAGAGCTTTGCTTACATCAGAAGTAGACATTTCAGTTATCATTTCTTGCATAACGTCATTATTACCAGCGATAGCACAAAAATGAAATGCTGATTCATGATTATGTTTAGTTTGTAACGTTACGTCAGCTCCATTTTCCATAAGACATTTAACGACTTCTCTATCTGCTGATGGTTTTTTTACCTCTTCCTTTGTTATTTTACAAGCAAAATGCAAAGCACTTGCTCCGTCTTCATCTACTGCATCAATATAAGAAGTCGCAACCTTTTCTCCTTTATGCTCTTTAACAAATTCTATTAAATGTCGAACAACTTCTGGTTTACACATTCGACATGCCATATGAAGCGGAGTTTCACCAGTCTGAAATTAGAATAATAATAATACTTTATTTACTTTATTACTATAACTCGTAATATCAAAAATAATCAAATCATTTCAATAATCCCAAAATTTTTCCCTTTAATACATCATCTGTTGTCTACATTTAATTTACCTTCGTTTTCTTGAGTGGATCTCCACCATCTTCTAATAAGAGGAGAAGGGTTGCTAAATTTCCATACTTTGCCGCTACATGCACTGGCGTCATTCCATCTTCCGTTGCTTTGTTTGGTCCAGCGCCAGATTTCAGTAGCATTAGAGCACATTTATCACCTTAAATGAATCGAGAACGTATTATTTCGTTGAAAATATTAAAAACAATATATTATATATGGTCATATATTTTCTTTACCTTCTGGTATCCGAGCTGCAATATGCAGTGGTGTCTCTCTTTGTTTCCCTCCTCGTATGTGGACATCCGCACCATAACCAAGAAGTGTTTCTACTACTGCTGGCTTACATGACTCCACGGCTATATGAAGAGCAGTATAGTTATCCTTAAAAAAATTCGAGATGGTGAAAAAATAAATACCAAAATATGATTTCTGATAAACTTAATTTTTCGGCAAAACATATTAAATGAGAGGTTTAAACATTTAACTCACATTAGTAGTTACATCTACACTTTCTCCTTTTTGAAGCAAAGTGTTGATGATTCCAACGTGACCATATCGTGCTGCAGTGTGTATACTCCTCGCTCCATCCTATAAATTAGCGAAAAAATATCAAAATGATAAATCGCATTCATACTTGTCTTCAGACCTATCATCATAGACATCATAGACAAGCAACTGCAGCTCACAGCAAGTCAAGATCTTCAAGGAATGAAAGTGTTAGGTTACAATAGACAGTAGAGTTTGATTATATATAACTCTCGGTTCTTTTTTAATATTGTAGCAATAGCTGTAATGATCGTCTGTAAAAATGAGTATGATGGTACGGCATGAATGGCGAGATGCGATGACTAACTGAAATATAATTAAAAGATAATTATTATCGACTATCATTTCACCGTCTTCAAAAACTGATGATTCAACTCAATTTTTTAATAGTAATAATACTTTTTGAATAAACTTTGACATTCTAATAAAATAATTAAGTTTATTTTCACAATTTAGTTTGAAGCACATCGGAAAGACTATTCTATTATTAATGATTCTTAGTAACCAGAATTACCAAGATATGTAGGAGAGTAGGTACTTATCTACTTATAACACTACTAACTTAATTCAAAGCTATTTCTGTTTGGCATGAAAACAAACAATACCTTATTTGGCATATGCAGGTAGACACCCTTCTTGAACAGCATCATAGCACAATCGGCGTGACCATTCAACGAGGCGATGTGCATGAGGGTGCTTCCGTCTTTGGTCCTTTCGAAGATGGATGCTTTGAATTTATCCGCGAGGAGCTCGATGATCGCCGCGTGGCCATTCTCTGCAGCTAGATGCATTGGTGTTCGATCTGACAAGGAAAAAACGACGCGTATTTACTTCTGTATTTTTCCCTTCTTCTTTACACTCATTGCCAGGAGGTTTGTTATACAATAATGAAAAGCATTGCTTGAGAATGCAATACGATGTTTATGAAACTAAATAGCATTAACGAAGAAATTACTATCAAATTTAAGTTGTTATAAATTTAGGTACAAATATAAAAGTTTGTACACATTTCTTGCGTTTGTGTTCTTATTTCTATTATGATACTCAATCATACATTTTAATATCAAAGCATATCGATTATGAATTTAAGTGAAGCAAACCTATTTTCTTAATTGATCGTAAATACGCAAGACACAAATAGTACTTACTGATTCTAAGTATTTATTAATGCGATAATTATGTTAAGTGACATAACGGAACAATGTTGATATCGCTTAGTTGCGGAAGTAAACGTGGCACTAAGTTACCGAAATAATGTGTTCTTAGGGTTAATTCACGATATCAAGGTCAGGTCTAATGTTCGGGTAATATTTGGTTTTTATGGAAAGGTACTTCTAGAACCTGTATTAATGGGTGTAAATGAGGTATTTTTGATTTTTTCGATGACTCATTTCAACAAGACGCAATTACATTATGATTATGAATCAATAATATTATGGTTTGTTGTTTCAAAAATAATTAATTTTACAATCGATTGAAGGATGAGCTAATTTGGCGCTGGTTCACTGTTAGGAAACTTAACGACCACGTTCTCTCGTATGATAATATCTCTTCATCTCTTGCCTGTCGTAAGAAGCGACTAATAAGGGGCCATCGGGGTTGTTGGCAGTTAGAGTGGGTGTTCAAACTGTCCATCCAGTAGCTCCGGGTGTGTGTGTGGCTATACTATACAATAGGTAGGAAGGTCACCACTGGATATCCCGGTCCAATCACGCTGAGACCGGCTGCTGAAGTGGTTTTAGTGCAGTAAGAATCCCACGTAACTCGGTATCACTCCCATGGTGTCCAATTTTGAAACCACTCCGTTTCAAAAATCAGGTAACAACGACTTTTATCTTTAGTATCTAATAACTTCATAATATCCGTACAAAACAATAACTATTAAACATTTCACATGTTTGATTTGTTAGTGATCTTTACACTACTAGAACTACAATAATTATTCCACCGCCATATCAGTTGGTGCAGCTAGTCACACTTTACGTGGTGAATTGTGCTGTTATTACTTAACCCTTATTAATATTTATGCGATCTACAATTGCATGTAATTGATCCAGGAAACTGATTACTACATGCGAAGTACTAAAGCAGGCTGGTGAACTTCACAAACTTTTCGAAAACGTTATTGAAAATTTTTAGGAACGCAAAATTTTTCTTGAAGCTTTCCTTCATCGTAAAGTAAGTGAATATATTAACCACGTCCGCCTTAATATTAAATTCATGTTGATCAGGGCAACTTAGCGCCCTACTGTTAAAGTTCTACTAGAAAAACTATCTATAACTCTATTCTACGAGTACCTTCGTTGTCAGCTATTGCAGCATTTGCTCTGACTCCATAGAAGTATTTGACAAGTGGTTCATCGCCTTCAGATGCAGCGATGTGCAGAGCTGTCTGGCCAGCGCCGTTGGTGGCGTCCACCGCGGCTCCGTAGTCAACGAGAATCCTCGCCATATCAACATCTCTTCTTCGAGCTGCCAAGTGTAATGCGGTGTCGCCAGCTGGTGTGCTTGCCTGAAATGGTAAATATTATTAGTGCTGACTCACCTGGCTCGGTAATCAAGAGTCTATCCATCTTCACAATAAAAAGATGCTATGCTTTTGACTTCATTCGAGTAGGTTATGAGGTGCAAACTAGAAACATTATTTGCCAAATGACATTGGAATAGCATAGTCTAGAAATTATACGTAGGTATAATATTATTATGGTGCCTTTAATACACAAATAACACATTACATACATAACACTTAAATCAAGCTTCATTATTGAGGTTAGAGTTACCTTAAGCTGTTCAGCAGTTTGAGCGCTGAGCAGCTCGCGGACCATGCTCTGGTTGCCGGCTTCCACAGCCAGCAACAGCGGGATCTTGCCTCTCTGGAACACCATGTCTCGTATTAGCTTTTTCCATTCCTTCTGGCGTGCGCGTTCTTTATTAAGCTCTATGAAACTGAGCTCAAGTTTCTGCAAGTCCCTAGACTGGAGATTAGCGGGCGGGCTCCGGATGCCGCCTGACCGGTGGCTTAGATTAGCGCTCCGCGGCGCGTCCCTTCCATTATCTGACATTACACCCTCGCGACCACTCCGAAAGCCAATTTACACCTGCAATCCATTCGGCGCAGTGTCTATGTTCGAACTATTCACGCCAGTGCGGCATTGTACGGAGCTTTCGAACCGTGACACAAACAATAGTTTAAACTTATGTGCATCGCAATCTTGGTAGGCAGTTCGACAGAACATAAAATCGATCGGTAATCGCGATTCTGGCATGCTATTCGAAACTATTTTCATTTATGACACCTAGAGCATCCGCGGATATACGTACTTGATCTTCCATTCTATTCGAGAATCACTAAGGTGGTGTGCGTGGACATTGTGGAGCTGCCTGACTCTAGTCGTGACGAAGAACCGACTGAGACGGATTGTATTAAAATTAGTAATTTTGATTTTCAGTGCTGACGTTGTAACTAATATTCCGCGACTGATTTGCATTGTAAATTTCGCGTTATGACGTTTACTCCGCGGCTGAAGCTCGCCGGATAATTAGCTAGTTTCTATTCGTGGGGGTGGTTCGTTTTAATGTATTGGAATGTCCTTAAAACATCAACCTTGTAGGGGTTTTGGGGGTTATTAATTTTAGCGGGAAATATTAGTAGTTAACATGTTGGTGCGTGGGTGGTGGAATGCAAATTTGTGTTTTAAGGCATTTTTCGTGTAACAGTGAATGTGAGGATTGTGAAGGGAGGGTTTTGTTTACTAGCGCCGTTTTGGGGGGTAGTTCCTGAATTGGCGGCGGATGGCAGTGCCAGGCGACAGGCAGCTGCACGCGATCAGCGTAGACCGTTGCATCGAGTCTATTCACACCGACACCACAGGTACACAAATCTAAACTTTAGCCTCCATGTTTTAAAGTTTACTATTCATCAATCAATCCATAGATAGTATTTTGTTTTACGACGATCAATCTCAATGTATAATTTTATTATGTGGTAGGTATGCATCATTTTGTTTTTTTTTATTTAAGGGTAATTGTACAAGTCAAAAAAAATTACGACCACGCCTATATGTTTAATTATCCGCCGGCAAATACCTCCAGTGTGACTTAAACATACCAATATTGTTACATGAGTAAGAGAATTTACTCGTGGTAAAATAAATAAAGGCAATTTTGACAGGCTTAAACAAAAAGAGGAGGTTCTCAATTCGTCGGTATGGATGCTCGTTTGCTACTCATAAACGATAAAAAAATGCTCAAGGTTTTACAAAGCTTTGGTTACAATCTCAGCGTTACTAAAATCTTTCATCTGAAGCTACTGCTCTACTAGAACTAATATAGCTTTTTATGCAATTTAATCTTTGTTGCCTACAATTTGTATCTGCATACAAAGTGTAAATAAATTAAAAATAAATATAAGTACCCCATCGACTCGTAAACGTATATCCTTCCCTGCTGCAGTGAGGAGGGCTCGAAGGATGCTGGTGGCTGTACCCGTCTGCCTACTCGCGACCACATGGACTGCTGTTTGTTGACGACTCTGTCAATGAATAATAATAATTAATAATTGAATGCATAAGAAGTTTCCCCACTTTCACAATTTTTATATGAGATTTTATTGTAAAAAAACCCTGGGGCTAGACATTAAATGTTAGAAGATCTGAAAAACGTAATTCAAACCATCCTACGAATTTTCACTTACAATAAAATTAATCATTCTATTAATAACTATTTTTAAATGAAGTTGAGTCGATAAAGAAGTCGAGAGTTTTTTCCGCCGGCTTTTTCTTCCTTATTTAATGTTCATCCAGTGTATACAAATACCTTTTGATTGAGCATGTCCAATTGTTCATCGGTAGATTTAAACTATAAGAAACTACAGGTATCAAAATAATACGAACCCCACCAGTGGCGAAAGGATCGACCCCTCGTTTTGATAACAACAGCTTGACGATGTCCTCTCTCGAATACATAGCGGATATGTGTAACACGTTGTAGTTGTCCTGCAAAGAAAAAAGTCGATTAGGCTTTGTTTATTACATTATTAACAATCAAAGTAGGTATTGTAAAGTATTGGGTTATCAAAGTTATTATACTTATTATCAAAGTATTGGAATGTTCATTTCGAGACTTTTTAGAAATTTGCAAAGTTTAACATAGTTTTAAACATAGTTATGAATAGGTATAGCATTTTGACAGTTTAAATGTAAAATATTGGTAAAAATTTACTCTTAAATACACAAGACAATGACCTTAATCATAGAACAGAAGACAGAAAATAAGTCAGGAAATGAAGGAAATTTCCCTCATTGTCTCTTTTTTCCGTGGCTTAATAACTATCTGATTATAACTATAAGGTTTATTTAGGAAAGAAAAACGGCACTTGCCCAAGTCAATGACAAATGACGTGATTCACACCAATTGCTATATAGCTCATGTAGGGTAAGTAAAGAAAATCCGAGAATTCACTAAAAAGTAAATTTCCATGCTTGCGAAATCATAATCACCATAATTTTGGGGACATTTCCTTTTCGCTCAATCGTCCAGGCAGGCGAGGTAGCTAATAATGTGCGCCTTGCGTGTTATGTGACCAAGACTCACTCACGTACGAGTTGAATTAGATGTTGTTACGACTTTCCCAATGTTACGCCTTTTATGATTCACTGTGATTCATTCACTCGAAAAAATGGACGTTGGAAATTTAATTTAATTTTGTCAAGGCCGCCGCGTCATTACTACAAACGGACAAAAGCTTTCGCGTGAAACATGATGCTACGAGTAGCCTGTAGGTAACAAACCTTTTGTCATGGATTCTTTAATTACTGGTAAATTCCAGATAGGTATATCATTATGTAGGTATTAATCGCTCTTTTCGCTTTTTTACTTTAAATAGGCTTGTGTTTGACTTCAATCATGCCTGATGGCAAGTGAGGTGGAGTCTAGGAAATGGCACGTTTGCCTAAAAGGGACATCACTCTTGCATTGAATAACTCCACGTTACATTTTATCAGGAAAAATAGATGTAGGCAGACGGTTCCATTCCTTGGAAGTCTGGACTAAAAAAGATGAAGCAAAGAGCTTTAACAAGGAATTGATGATAGCCCGCATTACGTCTAGCGGTTTGACGAAGGAACGGTGCTGGAGGATATCTATCAGCCTTTGGAGGTCCACTGTTGGACATAGGCCTCCCCTAAGTGGCGCCACTCCGCCCGGTCCTGTGCC
>DWQL01001582.1:0-11139 GCA_018231265.1 Noctuana haematospila
CCAAGTTTCGTTAAAATCCGTCGAGTAGTTTTTTGTTTCTATAATGGTTACACAGACAGAAAAACAGATAAAAATATTACTGATTGCATTTTTGGCATCAGTATCGATCCCTAATCACCCCCTGATAGTTATTTTGGAAATAGGTATATTTCATGTACAGATTTGACCTCTACAGATTTATTATAAGTAAGTATAGATAATAATATATATTTACATATATATGGAATTGACAACCTCCTTTTTTTGTAGTCGATTAAAAATGGCTTCACCTACTTAATAGGTACCTATTCTATACCTAAAGATGATAAAGATGATAATTAATAAATGAATTAAATGATATTATACCTATATGAAATTTGAATACATTTGATATCAAGACTGTCTTAATTTTAATAAAGTGGAAAAATATTTGGTACGTACCGCCAACTTCACTATTTTCAGCGACTTAGAAAAGCTGATTAATATATTCTTATAGATAATGGAAATCTTTTTGATTACTCGGTATTTCCTATGTACAGATATATTGTTGTAATCTTCAAATATAAGATCTTGACGAATGCACTGCAGTCTGCGCCAGAGTGTGTAGAAAACCATTGATTTAGACGCATCGTTTAAATCAATCACTTGATATAACAGTGTGATTAATAAATGTTGCCAGTTAATAATGTCAAGGCGTATCAATTTGCAAATTAAAAGTAGTATGGCGGGAAGTGCGATCCGATAATCACATATTTTGGGTTTCCATTTCATCATTTTATCTATTATCTTGATATCGGAATAAAATTTGTACAAGTATTTTTCACTCGTGATAAGGGAAGTTATTACGTTGATGAAATTTTCTGTGTATCTTATAGCCACTAAGAGTCTTACAATCGGAAAGTTTTGAGAACAAAAGGTAAACACAAAAACGGTACAATAAATAAAAAATAATATACAATAAAGCCTGGCGAGTCGACAGACATGCTTAGATTTTGAAATTTCATTGTAAAACCCAAATACAAGTCTAATAAACATGATAATTTTAAAAACTGAAACTTTAGCGCGATATTTTCTTAAAAATTTCAACATTATTTCCAAATATTACCTGGACGACTTCGAAATTAAATACTGAACTGAAAGTGTATAGAAAACTGTAGGTAATGTAATCAATATTTCACAGGTCTATAATTTATAGACGTGAGGTAGGGGTACAATACAAATTATTATTGGAACGATTAAAATCTACTTTTACTGCTTTATAAATTGCCTCAGATAGTTAATATAAAATAGTAAGAATGCTACCTTTAGCCCGCGACTTTGCGATGTATTTTATATAAGTGTGTACCCGATTTTTTACCCACTCATTAAAATTAAAATTATTTCTTGCTTTTTAGCTTGAAGTCGATTTTTATTTTTGCTTAAAATAATTTTTATAAATGGAATGGAAATTATAAACTATGTTTCAATAAAAAAAAATATAGGTGCAACATTTAATACAATTAAAATTTAAGTTTTAAGCGATTTGCAACAAAACAATAATGTAGGATGCAGCAAGTTTGAAGAAAGCTACAAAAAAAGTCATGTTCAGGGAAAATAAATGGCAAATGGTATTTTTTGGAGGTCTTATTTCAATGTAATTTATCGCTTCCCATAACATGTTCCGCAGACTTTTATCTGTAAAAAAAGTATAAATTAATATTATAGAGTTCGAGTGAGATTTTCAGGTACCTAAGTATAAAATATACCCATAATATGTCCCCTCTATTTACCTAATTGACAGCAAAACAGGCATTGTTTTATGTTTGACTCTCAAAGTACAAGATTTCAGATTTCCTATGAGTTCAGATTGTTTTTAGACATTATTCGTCCGTATACGCACGTAGCGGGCACAGCCCCGCTGGCAGTGTGGATCGCAAGCGATCATATTGTTATGCAACGTCGGACGCGGCCGGTACTCGGATGGATGACCGATAGTGGCAAATTTCATGCGCGTTTCCGTGCTTCGGAGGGCACGTTAAGCCGGTTGTTATCGACAGATAACAGTCGTTAAACCTGGTCGGAGGCCCTTTGGGCGGTTCGACAACATCCGACACGGATTGGCCACTAACCCGTATCTCCACCAATCCGCATTGGAGCAGCGTAGTGGAACATGCTCTAGGCCTTCTCCGGTTGTGGGGAGAGACCCGTGTTCAGCAGTGGGACATAAAAAGGTTTGAAGGCATACGCATGTAGACGAACGTATCAAAGTGCGACCGGCCTTATGAAAGTGACGTCTTCAGGAACCGGTTATGGCCAGTAGTTAACTGAATACCTATTACCTGTACATGTCTTCAGTTCATCTCCCAAGATTGTTTTAATTTGATCAAATTCTGACAATACCAGCTCGCCATATATTGCACTCGAGCCAAACATTATAATTGTTAACATCACTTCTAGTAAACTGGATATAATAGATACAGGTGCATTCTAAAATAGTCAAAGTGAAAGAATTTAAATATATTTATTAAACTCAACGAATGCTTATAGTTATAACTAGACACATTTATATGGATATTCAGAGTAAATACAGGAGCCATAATTAACTTGTACACAAACATAACGGTTTTTTTAGTTTTTTATAATAACGGTTCTGTTAAGTTTCAGAATATGTAAATGTTAGGTACCTACTATCTACGAGGTACTATCTCGTAATTTTACTTGTCTTCATCTATCTATCGCAACACTAGTTAGCTATAAGCTTCGCTTGAGTTTGAGTACTTAAATAAAAGTATTTATACCGTGTAGGTACTTACGTGCAACATAATTGAGCGAAGGCACCTATACAGAACTAAAATTATTTTTACCAGATTACAGACGATTCCGTGTAATATCTATAAATTAAAAAACATGTTTTAGCCTGGGCGAAAGACTTCGATTGCAATATATTGCTTACTCGCTGAAGTTATATTATATTATGTTATAGTTGTATTCTAGCTATAGATCACCTCGAGGCCTCTAGATAGAGGCATTTCAGGGTTTGTTGAAGGCCACCGACAAACCTTTGAGAAATCGATTTTTCTGTAGGTAGTGTCAGTGGGTTACCCACTTATGCTGTCTCGTGGCTACACAGACTACTAAACAACATTGTGTACTTACCATTAACTTAACCATTTTGTTTGATTTTTCTGTAATATCCAATAAAAGTTTGTAAACATGTATAAACTTTTTTATATATTGTATTTTTTCACGAAGGGGCAAATTTTTTTTCGATATTCTACACAAATACTTGCGTAACTGAAGAATTCTTACGAAGAGAGTTTCGTACGTCGCCATGGTCGGTACACTGATTGCATGTATTGATACATACATGAATAAACACAAGATCCGGATTATTGTCAAATCCGTAGATGAAAACATCGTTAAATCCGATAACAATTTAACGGTCACTGCCATTAAAGTAATAAAAAAAGTTAGACATGCATCTGTTTCCTTTAACTTCCACCCCATTATTCTGTCTAAAACTTTAATATCGGAGCGGTACTCGTATAAATATCTTTCGTTCGTATACATTGACATAGCAAAAGATGAAAGCAAATGAAAATGAGCAATGGTCACTATTAATTTGACTTCCGCGTCGTGGTAGATTTGTGTGACGAACAAGCATGTGCCAACGTTTACGACAACCATGTAAGTGAAGGCATATACCTTCGTTGCGATATGAACATAAGTTGATGCGTTAAACTTGTGGTAAAAACCAAGCAAAAACCGTATACACATGATGGCTCGGAAAAAAGGAAATTTTTTAAAACGTGTCACAAAAAATTTCAGTTCTTTATTCTTATGTACAATCATTTTTATTGTTCGTGTCACAGTGTAGTAAGTAATGTAGCACTAGCTAAAACAGATTGGAGAATGTCATGTCTATACTATACCTCCAGTTATTACTTATTGTTGTGTTAATTCATTACATTGATAACAACAAATATAAGTATTTACAACGAGCGTGTCTATAGGTAATAACTTGATGATAATATCTCCCTTCATCACTTAAAATATAGGTACCTATTTATTGTGTTTTAAAAAGGATTACATTTTTTTATACCTTCTTGAAATCCCAATAAATACATTTTTCGAGAGTCATTGATATTCGATTATTACGAGTACATACTACTTAAACTACCTACTTAGCATTAGATTGCAGAAAAATTCTAAAACACGATATTTATGGAAACGCGGTACAATGGATTAAAAAGTAGATTTATTAAAAAATTGCGCTAATGCTATATCTCGCTGCTCTATTTACTATTTACATATTCACAAAATGCTGCAGTTATAAGGGGGTCTATCCCAGAAGATGACACCAGTCAGTAGATAGTATCTAGGTACCACTTCATTATGTTCAGAACGCTAACTTTTAGCAATTGTTTTCAATCCAAACATTACTTTAATAGAAATATCAACTAATTGAATCGTAAGTGCTTCCAATACAGGCAAAGAGAGTGATATAAAACAGTTGCGAGCCAAGTATAGTATTCTATGTAGTGATGACTTTGTATATGATTTGTATATGTATAACAAAGTGTATGAAACAAAGTGTTTGTATAACTTTGTTTTATAAAACAAAGTCGCTTTCTCTGTCCCTATATCCCTATAAATAAATAAACGCTTCACACTCACAGCCCCACACTAGGATTCCCTGTGTCGTGGGTGCCGTGGACCCACACAAAGCCAAGTACACAAACACGTAGGTTTGCTTAAATCTTTAAAACTACGCAACGAATTTTGATGCGGTTTTTTTTAATAGATAGAATGATTGAAGAGGAAGGTTTATGTAATAAACGTTCACAGTTTTTCTGTAGTGTATTTCGTATCAGCATTGCACCCGTGCGAAGCCGGGGCGGGTTAGTTCGGAGCTAGTTGGTTATAATTCTAATCGAATACACCGGGAAGTTGTAAAAGAATTATTGTATATGTAACCAAAAGGTGACATAGCTCGACCATAATACTAAAGTCGAAAGAAAACAATCGACAGATGGTTTCTTGCGGTGGACATATTTCCATATACTCCAAAAGTTCGTAAAGGAATTTGCGGTAGTCATCATCTGAAAAAAGAAATTAATGCAGTGGGGGCTTCATTTCACAGTAATTTGCCTAATTACTAGTAGGTACATATACAACTTTTTTGATATATTTATTTCCACGTCCACAACACGTACATAAATTTAATTTTATTATTCAATTCGGTTTATTCGGGTGCTTAATTTGAACAAAACAAGGGTTTTTTTCAACGGACTTAAAAAAACGTCTTTTTTATGTTTGTAAAGTTATGAGACTTTAGACTGGGTCAATGGAATTGGATGATTCTTTTTATTTAAAAAGCTGATGCTTTTCATTTTGTCCCATTTTAATTTGGTCCAGTTCTGACCACGGCATCCATCCATGAGAAAACTAGCGCCATAACTTTAAAGTCGGTTTTTTTTGGTAACGCGAGTTATAATTATTAATTTATACCTTCACATAGTAAAACTTCATCAGCAATGACAGATTTAAGCATTTGCGCTTCGTACATTGTTAAGTCCGCGAAAAAAGGCGTCGCTCCGAAGATAACCAACATTGGAATAACTGTTAAGAAACCAATAACAGATGTTGGAAAAAAATTCTGAAAATAAATAATTATTTTTTATCTATAAAAAAAATATGTATTTAAAAGGCAATACGTCAAATTGAATCGGTTATGCTTTTAAACGCCCCTTTAAATTAGTTAAAATTTAAGTCTTGTGTCTAGTCTACAATATTTAGAATCTTCTAAATCTAAACACCTTGTTACTTTAGTTACCTTCTTAATACTGAATTTTTTTATCGTTTATGAATAACAAACGAACATCCACATGCAACCTCAAATAGCAGAGAAGTCATATCTAAGATCATACATGAAGGCGTTGCTACTCACGAGGGCTATAGATGGTTGCCTCAAATATACCGTGTCCGACTGCAACCTTCCCCAACCGAAACATAAGCTACTTGCTACATGATGAATTAATGTACTAGTAAATTAGTGCATGCAGGATTATTAATTGAATAATGTATTTAATATAGTAATTACCACTAGCGCATTAGGACACAACCTGTTATGCTAGTAGGTATGTTCAATGAATAAATAAATAAATAAACAAATAAATAAGACTTGCTTCACGGTGGGTTATGAGGGCGGTGGCACCTCCCCGGGCGAACTTTGTAAGATCTACGATTTACTAAACTGTTACTTTAGCTTTAACTGTTTACTTACATGTTTCATCAGCAAATTGATGGAGTAGAAATTAAAACATGTGATTTTTATTAAATGCACCATTGCTGATATTAGGATCTATAAACAAAAACCAAATTTCATTTTAATTGTCTTATGTTTGTGTATTAATAAAGTATGAATGTTAAAGGATGGATGTCGGCGAAGAAATGTTTTACAAATTGATTCTAAATATTTAATTGCGTGACATATATCGTTGAATTATAAGAAGTATTTATGTACTGTTATTTGGAGATCAAAATATATAAATAAAAATCAATTAATATTATAAATTATAAGTAATTACCGGTAATGTCACAAAGTTGCTTCTTCGGTTAACCACCTGTATAATATTTTGATACGCGAACGATATTTTTCTTAACACGACAATCTTGCCATGTATGGGCACTTGTTTGATGCATTGATTTTCAAACAATATTCGTAACTTTTTCATCCGAGACCAGAATATGTTGTAAAATAATATTCTTGAAGCATGACTTACGTATAATGAACTTATTAAGTACGACATTATGAAATATTGTCGACTGAAATAATTATTTAAATTACCGAGTACATCCAATAAGATTCGGATGGCTATTGACGAGTATAACACATAGAAAGTTATAAGACCGTCTCTGTTGTCGGCTCCCCATCCCATTATTCGATCAATAATTTGTATATCAGAATAAAAACGATACAAATACTGCTCCTTAACAATCATAGAGTACAAAACGTTAATGGTCAGTTCCAGCATTACGGCCGAGGAAACAATACTATTGACAAAAAGCTTATGCACGAACTCTATAAACTTATAGAGTAATATTGTAAAATGCAAAACACAATATGATACTGCGAAAAAGCAAACGAGGTTCGACGAACTCGGCGAATAATAATATCCGAACATTAATCTAGTTATCTTCAAAACGTTGTAATAGGAAATGTTTTTTCGGAACTTATCGGAACGGACTAAGTTATTCATATTTATTTAGGTACTTTTTGACAATATTTTGTCTTAAATCACTTTATTTTAATTCTTTATGGTATGTAACACAGTTTCAATAAATGAATTTATTGCTAGTTACTATGAATATACAATACATTTTCATTTAAGTGAGAACTTTGAATGACTCCAAAGTGCCAAGTGTTTAAGTGATATTACTTTTCACAGTCAATTTAATGATTAATGAATTGACTAAGTGTTGTTCCGTGACTCGCTCATCATGTATTTCTTTACCAGATATAAAATGCCGAGCGATTTTTCCCTTTCTGAATGCTAAAGTTGTCACCATAATTCAGAGATTTGAGTTATTCCCAAAGTGGTTCAGGTGAACCCCCAGGGGTTACGGAGTTTCAACGGGGGTCTACATTTGTGTAAAAAAGGGGGTCCACCAGGTAATAAGATGTGCAAGAAAATTGACCCCGTTTCGATAGTATGTAATGCAAATGTAGGCTTTAGTCTGTTGTGCCTTACCTACAATAAAAAAAATTTATAACTAACCCGACAGTAGTCACAAAATGGATATAGCGATTCGTTACAACATGCTCTATTTTGTTTGACTTCAATGAACATAACTAATGGATTTGAAACAACTAGTGTGACCACAAAATGGACAATGTTAATGTTAATAAATAAGTTTTTGCCATGCCATACAATATATGGAGTATATTATGATTTTTATAGCGGGAAACTGCTGAGTCGGAGCTGATAGGACGCAATGCGCCAGGTAAGGGAGGCCTATGTCAAGCAGTAGACAGGTACGTCCAGAGGCCGATGGATGGATGTAAGTTGGTCATCTCAAATCAAAAAAATAACCATTTACACACTCATACTAGGATGCCCTGTATTGTTGCCATAGAAACACATAAAGACAATTACACATAAACACAGACCGGGAACAGAAATCTAATTTGTAATTTTCTGCTCCGTAGAGAATCGAACCTTGGACTCTCGAAATACCGAACCGACATAGTAGCCACGATATCACACGGGTTCTTATAAGTTGATACTCAATTAGTACTTCATAAACTTATTAATTTTAGTAATGAATGTTTTTAAACTGATTTTAATTATTTATAAGAATTTATGGTCACCATGGTCACCAGTTATTCATTAATATCATTTGATTTCAACTAACGATAGTGAACATCCACACCAAACAAATATATTTGGCTGTAATTGTAGCTAATGTTTTATGTAGGCTTTGTATGTTTAAAACGTACTAATAACGTGTACCTTAGAATATGGCGTATTCATTTTGTCAATAGGATAACAATACAATAGAATAACTCTTTATGGCACACTACATGCGACATAAAAGCAAGAAAATATAAAGTATATACAGCTGTAGGTACAATGTATATAGAACGCATCGATCCACTTTGTACCATGATTTCAAATTAAACGAAAACAGTATAAAATTGTTATTTGAAAAAGGTAAATAGGTACTCGTACCTATGTACATCTTAAAACAGAAACCTACAAAATTTATTTAGTTATAAGTAGGTACTTAAAATGCATTGTATTTAAATATCTAACATAAAAAAAATTGTCATTGTATACAAGTGTAATAGGTACCTACCTACATAAATATTTGTTGGCACTCAAAGTCTGTAATCCTATATTAATATATTAAGATTTTTATTGTAAAACATGACTGTGTCCAGAATAACTTTAAAAAAACATATATGGATACTGGATAGGATTAATAAATTTTTCTTACTGCCTAAAAATTTGCAATGTCGTTAATTATTATATTTTGTGATCTAATTTCTGTACTTAATAATTGTAGATAATTACGTCAGACACGAGTTGTGAACATGAAACCAAGTCACGAAGTTACATCAAGTGTTTACTGCGGTTGATTTCATGTGCATGGCGGGAAAGGGAAATGGGCGGGAAACCCGATAGCTGCATGCACAGACTAAATATTGACTGCACGGTTACTTAAGATGAGAGCTCCATTTTGATGCCGGTAGCTACTATAGGTAGGTAATATAAATTTACATTACGACAAATAGCAATGATGCAATATTAATTAATAATACAACGGTTGTGGGGAGAGACCCGTGCCCAGCAGTGCTTAAATGCTTTGTCCTGATTGTCTGACTGACGGATCAACAAACAGCATAAACCGCTAATCATAGAGACTTAAAACTTGGAGGGTGTGTTCTTTGAAAAACGCACGCATGCCATAAGCAAGGATTTTCCGAAACTCTATCCCTAAAGGGGTGAAAAATGGAGGTAAAGTTTGTATGGGACAACGATTCCTTGGTCCAACAAATTATGAAATCCACGCGCACGAAGTCGCGGGCATAAGCTAGTATAAAATAGGATGCAAATTTCGGCAGAATTACAGAACGAGTATCCGCAACATAATAATATATATTTGCGTTAACATCGGAGGGGCGAGAAGATCCATATTTTTGCACACTGCGACAGTAACCGCGCGGCTGATATAAGAAACGGAGTTTGTATGATAATTTTCATTTTGCATTCACTTGGGTTATTCTTCTTCGTGGGTTGGCTTGTTGTGTATAGCGCTCGGGGGAAATTTAGAGGCGTGTCTCGTAATAAAGGCGTCGATGATGTTAGAACCATACTAGATAGCGTATAAGATGTGAGCGTTCCGCGTACGTCGTTACTAAGTGTTGGATATCTAAAAATTATTAGGTGATTTCTGTAAAACATATTTTGATAGTTCCCTCCGATCTAAGGCTAGAGCGGTTGGCAGACTTTATCACTTAGTCATAATCACCATTTTTAACTCATCACTTTGACTCGTAGGTAGAAAAGCAATTGTAATACCATATTTTTATTTTATTACGGAAAGGCTCAACATCAAACTTCTAACATCAACAAATGTAATATGAGATTAAGACTAATTAATGATTCTTAGGTCCAATAAAAAGAATGAAACAATATAAACACATAAGTCGGTATTTTAAGGTTGATACATTTTTCTGTGGTAAAGTTGTTTGAAACTGGCGAGTAATTTCTCAGGTGGTAACCACTCAGCAAGTGTAAAGTTCTGTGGAAGTTTTCAAACATACGAGTATCATTACTGTAATTTAGCGCCAAGTCTTTGGACAGCCGTATTTATTCTTGAAAGCGTTTTAATCTAGAATTACTTTCATACTTATATTAAACTTTTTAAATTGCATTTTTCCGCTGACTATTTTTATATTAGCATCTATGTGTATATCTTTAGCCTGCATCCCTTTTTGTGGCCCACTATTGGGCACGGGTCTCTCCCCACATCCGGGGAAGGCCTCGAGCATACTCCATCACGCTGCTACAATGCAGATTGGTGGACATACGGGTTAGTGGTCAACTACATGGTTTAAAGTCTGCTATCTGTCGATAACAGCCGAGGTCGACGGCTTAACGTGCCCTCCGAAGCAGGTAGCGCGTATGAAAATTTCCACTATTAGCGGTCACTCTTTTGAGTACCGACCGCGTCAGTTGTTGCATAACCTACTCGTATGATATTACCAGCGGAGCTAAGCTATATAACATAGCCACTACATTTAAAATTCAAACACAGCACAAAGCAATTTCTTGTAGATGACAAACATACATTATGCAGCCATCTAAATGTATGAAATTCTTCAGACAGAACCGTATTTAAACTCTGAGAGAGACAGAACAAATAAAAAGGTACTTGGGAGAAATTGCATGGCGGCGAAACAAGCCAGAATATTTGTCGACTTCAATGACTTTTCGTTCGGATTCCGTTGTCATCTGTCACGGCTGTTATCGAGCAACAGCGGAACAGAGGAGCTTCCGTTAAGCATACCAGATAATAACAGCCGTTTTAACTAGCTCATAACTAGTGTACCATGTGCCTAGGGTCCCGGAATAGGATGGCTACAGGTAGAATAGGGGTTCTAAATAAATA
>DWQL01001583.1:0-11138 GCA_018231265.1 Noctuana haematospila
AACACTGTTTGAAGTTCTGAATTTTAATACCTCATTTTATTTTACTGAACTCAAAAAATTATCTTTTAAATAAACGTAGTCAAAAAAAAATTTATTTTATTTATTACCAACTAAATTTTAAAATGTATTGTATAAGCCTTAAAGTTTGTCCAGAGGCAACAATAAGACGCGACCGCTACAATGCGATTATTACGTATCAATATAATACGTTATCAAGATAATTACGTTATCAATTGATTGAATCTGCTTTATTTCAAAATTTAGTACTTAAGTTTTCCTGCTTCTTATGACAGAGAAATAAAAATAAGGTTAGTATCTGAAAAAATCAATTTTATCATAAAAAAAGAAATATAAAACCAGGCTATCAGAATTATCACCTTTAGTGGCGTGGCTAATAGCTTAAATCAATTTGTTTAACGACTGCGATAGTAGATCGTGACACGCGACACGGCTTCCGAATTTGTAGCTTCGCAATAGTTTTGACGTATCTTAAAGTATAGAAAAAAACTGTGGTCATTAGTCATTGACATTTGGATTAGAGGAGTTTTTTATGGAGTATGTAATAACAGTGTAGTATTACGTCAAACAAAACCAACATGATCATGTACATACTTACAATATCACAGATAAAACTCCAGTCCCTTGAGGTGAAGTTACGTATTTTGGATATTGGTATACAGGTTTATTTGTGTAACTGCATAGTAAACCGTAGGTATATGTAACATGTTATATAAAAAAGCTTCCTAAAATCGATTTTTGTAAAGTCTCGCGTGCTCCAGTCCCGTTAGTTCGCTGTACCTACAACGGTCCGTCGCCCTCCGTCATTGAATGACAATGAAATATCATAATTGAATTCATTCGCAGTTTTAAACACTACGAGTATCATCGCGGTCTACTTGAAGCTAAAGTTTTAGTACTACTTGAAGTTAAAGCTTTAAATTCGCCATACTTGCTCATACAAATTGCTAAAGGTTAATTGCATGAGTATTTTCAAAAAGAAATTGTGGGTCGTCTACCATACATTATTGTGTATGTTATTCCGTATTCGATTATTTATCAACTACGCTACTAGTTGAAATTTAATGTTCGTTATACAAACATACGTAAAGTTATCTTTTAGTTACAGTATGGGTACATACAAATGTTTTATATAATTGAGGTTGGACGTGGGTGGGTGGTTACAGCGCCCTTTTGAATCAAGCTTATTTAAAATTACTATATTATAATGTTTTAAATTTAGCTACATGGATTACGTCGCCTGATGCAAGGTGACGCGCGGCATCCGAAGGCGCCACTCGGGAACAACTTCAGACCGCCGCAGCCTCTCCACCACCGCGCTGTACGGACCAACATCGACTTCGATTTAAGCAAGGTAACAGCAAACCTAATTTAATACGAGTACATAATTACAGTAATCTGATACGGAGTAAGTTTCATAAGCGATTGATTGCTACAACACCCAGCTGCGTGTAATCCTTTTTTATGGCCTACTGATGGACGCAAGTCTTTCCCCACAACCAGGGAAGGCCTGGAGTCTAGTCAACGGAGGTGCTGCAATGCGGATTGGTGGAGATAGGTGTTAGTGGCCAGTCAAAGAGCTTTAGACTAGGTTTGATGACGAGGTGTTATCTATTGATAACATATTGAACATGGGTTTCCATGCCTGCTTGATCGTTTGCTACTCATAAACAAAAAAAAATTATGTAGCTAAATTTTAATTATTATTAACACTTTTTTAACTTAATTATATTAACATACACGCATACATGCACGTGCAACTACACACATACGCACATCAATTTAATCACACAATAGGTTGATGTTCTATCCACTTAGTTTACTTAGTGTAAAAATTAAAATTAAATTAAAGTTAAAAAATGTTAATTCGTTATTGGCTGTAAGTTAGTTCATAAGTGATATCTACTATTGTTTTTAAGGCCAGTAGATTTTGTGTAATAAATAAAATAAAATAAATAAACACATTGCACCTCTGAAGTGTTTGTTGTCATAATAATTAGTATTTTGCCCTTTCAACTTTCTCGACTAATGACGAAACTAATTTCAGTATCCCGGGAAGACTTGCCCAAGCATGCACCGCGACATGCACTACAAAGGTACCTCGACTCTTGCATTTAATTAAATTTATTCAATGTTCTACTAGCAAACTAATTTTCTCATTTCTCTTACAGCCAAAAGCTGGACACAATATTGAAGTTAATTAATGAGAAACTACGGTAGGCATTCGTGTAAACAAATAGTCATTACGCATTATGTATGTAGAAATTTTAAACTGATTGTTTAGTAGGTATAAACATAAGCATTTGTATATATAATTTTGTACAGTCTTGTTGATACCTATCTCGCTTATGAAAAATGGAGCTATAATATAAGTAGGTAAATTAATTGTAAAATAGGTAATTATTATCACGAAACAATTCATATAAATATGCATCATATCTAAGAGTGCAAGATTCAGTACTTATGGATTATTTAGTAGGTATATTAGACAAAATTTAGAGTGATATTTGAACTAGATTAAATAAATATTATATAACGGCCTCTTATTACGTAGAACATACATATTTTCGGATAGATTATTCAAATTATAGATCGCGCTGTCAATCGATCTATACTTACTCGTATAGTTAGTGTCTAAATATTAGAAATATAGAACTGCATATCTAAAGGTAATATTAACGGTTTTGTATCCTTTATGCAAGTAGTAACCTAAGTAGCAAATGTTTTCATATCAATCTCTATAAAATATTACTATTAAAATGTAAAGCTTGGAAGTTTATATAATAAGTTACTTTGGTATAAAAGTTTTAGAGACAAAATCATATCATGTAATCGTAGGTATTAAGTAGATGTGAAAAAATTAATCGATAATCGATAGCGTGAAATTTAACTTTAATGTATCGCTGATAAGAGTCAATAGCTTTAAATTTCTGTTATCCTATCGCAGATAATCTAGTCTAATATTTGTAGAGTGAAACAGATGTAAAAAAATGTTGATACTGCTGGCTTTTCCCTGAATATGTAAACTTGTATGAAGTTATTATTTGATTATATGAATACCTTCTCATGCGTACTTTTATTTAGCATAATATACCTTAGCACATCGTTATTCTCAAAGGTTTGGTTGAAATATCAATCACAAAGTTTAAAATTTAAGGATATGACTGACATTAATGTCTGGCACTGTTAGCAATGAAAAAAACTTACTTGTTATTTTGGTAGAAGTGTGATACGCAGCGTATATGTCTAAAGACATTTTTCTATCATTTGCTTTAATAAAATGAAATCATTATAGACATCTTAACACCGTTTCTTTTTATCATAATATTATTATTTAATATTATGTATTATATTATTATATATTAATTGGTAATTAGTTGTAACAAAAGACCACCGAAGCTAAACTATTTCAAAGAGTAGATGATTTAAAAGCAATAAAACAGGATACGCGGTACGAGTATGGACGAGCAAGCAATAAAGAATAATTAACGCTATAATGATGCTAATAAATCCATTTTACTATTTCTGGTTGATGGTGAACCTACACTGAAAGTTTTAATGCTTTGTGAAAGAGACTGACGGACAATCTTATTTCTTGTTCCGGATACATTGCTGACTACTACGCTTCTACGCTTCTACGCGGCTGCTACGCTTTGCGGTGAGGTACCGACCCATAAATGATGCACGCTATGCTATGTAAAGAGAATATCCATCTGTTCATGTGAATTATAAATATAAAATAGTTTGTATATAGGTACAAACATGACGGATTAGATCATTTTCTCGTTTCATATTTTTCAGAGCGCAAAGTAGGAATATTTGTAGCCAGTTTAAAATTTTTGAATTTTTTATCGTCGAAATGTTCCAGGTAAGTAACATTGTCAGAGATCACGTTAAGGAACATACCTCTGCGTTTTTTTAATTCAATGGGGCGATACCGTCTGTTTTAGTGTTTCTTCCTCCAATGTTTGAATAAAAAGCTCATTTGAATTCTATGAGAATCGGAATTGCTCTCCTTTTCGCTGTAGTAACTTAATTTTATCGAGTTCCATCACAATGTCCTTTAGATTAAATACTTCAAATGTTCATTGCTGACGCAATGGAATCATTATATTTTTTTCTTTTATTTTCTATGGACAAAATTGTTTTTTTTATCGTGAATGAGTAGCAAACAAGTTTAGTGTACAAACCACCAAGTTTTACTGCTTATAATGGTTGGAGATTACGAAATGTAAGCAAAAAAAAACTAATAAAATAAAATTCATAAATAGAATTTTAAAAAAAAAGGTAACAAGACAAAACGGTTTTCATTGGAATTCAATTTATATGAGTTAAAACATAATTAAATTTGTCGTTCATAACTTAATAATTAAGGAACGTAAGGTCGTATTCGTACTGGGAAAAAGTATAGCATGTAATTAATTTTAAGGTTCAGATTACACGTAGCTAGTGTAAGTCTAGATTCTTAGTCGTCATACTGGGGTGCTTTAGGAAAGACGGAAAATAGATGTATCTAAATAATAAAATAAGAAAAAACCAAAGCAAAATCACCAAGGTAATTTTTTATTGCCACTTAGCATTCATTCCATCGGATGGCGCTTCTAGCGTTTGACAGGCTGCGCCAATGTTGACCACATATGTTACCACATAAATTGTCATTAATGTAGTTTGAAGGTTGATAAAGATTGATAATAATCACTTACGAAGATTAACTGCAATTAATATTAGGTGGAATGAAGTTTATCAGGTATCGAGTATTTTAATATTATATCGAAAATAATAAATAGTAGTTTGTAAGGTAAATAAATCAACTGATGCAGACACAGCCTAAGCAGACTGCTCCGCCAAAATGCGGCTAGACGTTATTGGAAAACTTTTCAATAACTCTACCTTAGTATACTCCAGAAACGAAGTTCATTAAAAACATTGTGTTACCACATATACCTACACCATTAAAGATGGCACGAGTACCTATATCAGAAAGTTTTACTAGCACTCAGTCAAGTAAGTTTTACCACGATTAAAACTTAGCTAATTGGAAATACTCTATTTTGTTAATAATTTTTAAATTCAACTTTAATCATCCTGACCTACTACAGACAAGGGGGCGCCATAAGCTGATGAACCGATTTATATATTTGACTTTTATTTTACGTATGTTTGCAATAAAAAAATTCTATTAAAGTTAAAGTCATCACACATATTTACTAGAATCTTATAATATCTCTCATTCAATAATATTGAAAGCTTTATTCGAATATTTTGACGTAGGAATACGTCTTAGGTATCCACTTACTATCCACTTACTTAGGTATCCACTTAAGCCAGAACCAGTAGAAAAACAACCTACGCCATATCAAATGGTTTTTAAATTATCCCTTACAATTATTATCTCATTCGGCCCTCTTATCTTATATTTTATCAAACCAATCCACGTATAATGTGAATCATAAGAGCGCGGGTGTTTGCAGTGTCTGCTAAACACTTCTTGAGTGGGGCGCGACTTGAGTACACTCAAGACGAGTGTGAGCGCAGTGCTCGACGTTGAGTTTATTTGCTTTATATTCATCGACTGACAGAGATTTCGTGTCTCGAGTCTCGACGCTTACGTGCATACTGCTCCGTCATCCTCCTACTGCATAAGTAACTAGTTTGCTTGAATTGGTACACAATCTCCTATTTGTGATTTTATTCTCTTTTTTTTTACTTTATGGGTATTTTTGATCTTTGTTAGTTATATCTATAGTTCATTTACGTTACATCAAATAATGATATTTTAATTGTTTTATAATAAATAGGTATATAACATTTAAATAATACCGTACCATTAGTATACTTTCTTCTAGTTTATCTGGACAATCAAGAGATATTCCGCAAATTGAAAAATAAAATTTGTTGGAATAAGGATTGATTCGGTGTAATTTGTGTAAAGTATTACAATAAAAGTAATATTAAATATCAATAGAGACTAAGTGAGAAGAACGGCTAAAGGTACTTGAAGGAACTTAAACTCAAAGGAGTTTAAGTTCTAGTAAGAGAGTTCTAGTAAGTTCTAGTAGAGAGTAAATCTGTTTTGTTAAAAACTGTATTTTTAACAAACAGATTTGCTATTCCAGAGAGACCTTAGTAGTAACTAAAACTTGCAATCCTAAAACATGAATTGTTAAATTTCCTGATGGCTAAACGTATCTTTGTATGACGCCTTAAAAACTGAAGATGACTAAAATACTGACTGTTTTTCTTTCTAATGAAAGTGTATGAACTATATGAAAAGTGTAAACACAGAGTTCAGCGCTGTGGCGCTCGAATAATATTTGTGGAGCTTTTAATTCTAAAACAACTTAAAACTTTATAGTAACGATACGTGCTATTAAAGCCGGTTCGAATTTTATGCAAATGCACATGTTGTTTGAGCCAGCTATCTTATATACGCCCACAGAGGCATTTAACGAATATCTACCTTAATTTTCAAAGTTATAATCTATACAAATAAATGAAATTAGAGTGTCTGTTTATAATATTAAAATAACCGCTTTTTACTAAATGCATAAATATGTATGTATACACGGTATATATACCAAAATAAAAAAAAATTAAATTTTTTTCTGTCTGTCTTTTTGTTCCGGCTAATCTCTGGAACTACATTATTTATAGTAAAAAACTAGTGTCAAAGAATATCTATAAGAATAATATACGGTACTTAGGTATATAAAAACGAAATGAAAAAAAAACATATAGGTAAACTTGTCGCCTGATAACTAAAACTTTTCTCATGTAGAATCTATCAACCCTCTTGTAAAACGAACAACAAAAAGTTACTTTTACTTACAAAAATATTCCGCAAAGAAAGGAATCGACTTTCATACCTCAACTAACTCTTTATTTGTACGGGTGATCCTTTGGGAGAAGAAGTTAAAAACAGCTTTCACCGGCCGACGCGTTTGAATAAGTTTCACTGAAGTTTTATTGAAGTTGTAACATCGGGCCGGTTTGATATATGTACTTCGGCCATCTGTAGCGAACAGGCCCGTCGTGGCCAAAGTTAGTGCACTCGTAAATTATTCAACCCCTCCCTATATGTATAACTTGTCGTTACCAACTGCTGCCCGGGTAACAATGTGATTTTTGAGGTTACATTTTTATTCTGTACGCGTTCGTGCTGTTGTTCTGAAACAAACAATTAATATTTCGTTCGACGACGTATTTACACTTATGAACATGTTTCGGTTTCCCTAAATATAGTACGATCCCAAAAATATTTCTGATGATATAATGAATTATTAAGCATGTTTTTTCTTCAGCAAGTAATCTGGCGGCGAGATACACCGACTGTTGGGGCACCGACACGCGTTACTCTGCGATTCGATGTAGACACTTTTCTCGGCGGATCCTGTCACGGACCAGACATGGAGACAAGAGGACGACGCGTAAGCAAAGAAGCCCTGTCGCTTTCAAATGTAGCAATAAGTCGAATTGGAAGGAGATTTTTGTAATTTATGTAATTCTTCGTATAGCCGCCAGTCCGACCGTTAACTGTTGGACATAGCCCTCCCCTAGGAACCACTTCGCATCGTGTGGTTTTGCTCTCTGTGAATATCATTTTGGTAAGAAAGGTATAAGGCTAGTAAATTATAAAGCTTTATTTTGTAATAAACAGCAAAATTTAATACATTGTCGCAATATAATAAAAGTGTATGCGACGAACCTTAATAACGCTGCATACACTAGCGCGTAGAGTGTCTACGGGATTTGGTTCTACGCCGCTCTCGCTACGAGGATGTTTCATAAAGCTTGAGCGAATTGGTGGTCTTTGTTTTAGCAATATTAATATAGACCCTTAAAATATAATCCAGGCCAAAAAACAAATACTATTCCACCCTAATTATTGGTATTGAAGAGAATAGAATATGCGAGGATTTATATAAGTATTTTGTATTTATAGCAAACAGAGTGGACCCTAGTGGAACAGAAAACAACTATTTATTAATATTTACCCCAACAACTTGTAATGAAAACTTTTGCTATTTACTTAAAAAAATAGGAAGATATTTTTAAAAATAATTACCCTACTAAAATAAAAATTAAACGAAAATAATTAAATACTTCGTTTTTGCCCTACATTGCATTATACTATAATACTTATAATAATGTTTGATCATAACACATTTTCGTTTCATTGAGCCCATATATTACGGTGACGGGCACTGAATCACTACCTTGTAAGTATCCAATTTAAGTGGATGTAAGACGAATGAAGTGGCGGACAATGAGATATAATTAAAAGTAATAAATCTCTCAGCAGGTAACAAAAACGCGAAGAGCTTAATAACGTCGCGCCTCGGCGTGGGAACACGCGTCCCGCGGCGAATCTCTTCAGGACGTGCTCTTGCTTAGAACGGACACCACAGCCCATGCTTAATTACTTTTTAATTACAATCCATTGTCAAATGTTTCAGGGTTCGCTTTACGTAAAAACATCCAAGGATTTTTATGCCATTCATTAGTTAAAACAATCAGTGGAGTATTATAACTAACAACGTAAATACATACATTCGATAAAACTAATCGGTACCTAGATTTAAGATGGTCCGCCACTTCTTAAAATTTGTAGAGCAGAAGTTAGAATGGCGAATTTAGATTAACCCTCACGGTCTGGGTGTTAGTGTAATTAATTGTCTTTATTTCTAAATACTGCAAAGGATAGAAATGTAAAAAAAAAAACAATATAAATACCAACTTAAAAAGTGAAGAGAGGCCCAAAAATAATCCAATACACGAAAATAGCTTGAACTTATTATGTCTTGCTCTAAATCAAAACCATGCAGATTACTGTCATGTGGATTTTTTACTTGTATGAGCTTTAAATTTAGTCAACAAGGATTGCAATATTATAACTGTTTTCCATCCATAACTCCCTCATTCTAATTGGCACACAGACGCAATGGTCAATCAAATCAACTATTCAATGTGCACCGATGCTTGCTGAGTAACCGCTACATAATAGACAGATCATGTCACATTAATTACGACGCATGATTGATGCCCTTGTAAAGACACTGCCCTAACTGTATTGGCACTAAGATTAATAAATAACGACGTGATTCTGTGGAATCATACTGTAGTAACGTGGTTTGGAAAATCCAACACCTTACAGGTTGGTGACGTGTAATAAAAAATGTTTGACAACCTAACTTCGAAAATAAAAATGTTAGTTATACCTAGTTAGCTTTTAGTAAAGTTGGTATGGATGCCAAATTTCGAAAATAAAGGTTTAGTATGATAATCCCACCAAAACGCTACAAAGTGTCGTAAGTGGTCCTATTTTTTCGAAACACAATAAATGGCTTTACGGCAGGAATTGGTACGGTAGTCTATTTCTAGTGCATTTGAATTTGGCAGAAATACAATTTTATGTTTACAACATTAAAAATTAACATAAATGTATTGTATACAAAATTGTGTCGCAATATTACGATTACGAGTATTTAACTGAAACGTGTTTGTGGTTTTAAAATAAGCTACTGTACAAAATGTTAGTTATAAAACGTATTGACTTATAATGCTTGCATGTAGATTGAAATGATAAAGTACAGAAGTCAACTTGTATAAATATAGCATTTTAAGAGCTGCATAGTAAAGGACTTGTTATACCTACTGCGATATAAGAGTAAAAAATTTTGTATATAAAACAGGTATTCGATCCATCCATCCATCCCTCAGCCTTTGAACATGAACTGGCACCACTCCATCTGGTTCTGCACCTGTATGAATCACGTGAAAATAGTTTTACTCTTTCTGAATCAAGTTTTTATTCCATCAGGTCAGAGGGCGACGAGCTCCTTCTGCCGAATCGCAGTCGTCATCCAAAAAAATTTCTTCTCCATTCATTCGAAGGATGTGCCTTGCCCATTTCCAGTAGAGGAAGTAGTAAATATACTCGTCAACAACTAGTAGAGAGAGTTATATGCCTTTAACAACAACCGGCACAAGTACATATGACATGGAAGTAGGTGATATCTTCTCGATCTAATTAGTTTACCACGTTATGTTTTTTTTTTTATTTTACGCTTAAGCAATTTTAATTTGTGAGTAGTGAGTATTCGTTGACTGTAGAACAACATAGTAGATGGCGAGCTGTACGAATAAATTGAAAAGTGCGATTTCATGGAATGGGCTACGAATCATGAAAAGCTAATTTTAATCGCACACCCCACGTATGCACACACATTTAAAATTACTTTGCAGCCTGCTGATGCATTTTGGTTATAACATCATCATTTAGGCACAACACGAATAGGTATATTATTATGTTGAATGTTTAATTTAGATTTTTTATCAAACTATCTTCGTGAATACTACTTTTAGAGTGAATGTAATTATTTATTAGATGAATAAGAAAAATAGTAGTATATGAACTTTTTAGTATGTTTACGAGAATACAGCGTGTTAGATGGATTTAAAAAGGTTAATTTCTAATTCTTCTAGGGCTTAACTCTTAAAGACATCTTAGGTATTAAACTAAAGGTGTATATTTTATTTGAAAATAAAATAACTCACTTGTCACTGTCAGAAAATACTTTGTTAATTATTATAAAAATTCAGTTTAGAATCTATACCGTCGTACATTTTTTTCTCATCGCATAAATCCATACTAAAAAAGAACCCACCTGTGTTCGACTTTTAACTTACGTTCTAAAAGGGGCATCTATAAATTACAAGATATTAACGCATAGATATCCACGACAACGTTTGGGCGTAACGGTAAAGCTAAATCTATGTTAACATCAGTAATACAACATTTTTGGTTGGTTGGTGGTTTATGGAAGGTCGGTAGATTTTTTAAGTGCAAGCTACTTGATGTTAACTGTATAACTGTAACACACAGATAAACACGTACGATCTCAATCTACATTTCAAATTCAAATTCAAATTTTTTATTAATCATAAGGTACAAGTATACACTGGATGAACGTCAAATAATTCGGTACATCGGTTTTAGGCGCCCTTTTGGCTAAGGTAGGCCGGGGGAAAAAAGCCGGCGGAAAAAAACTCTCGGCACTCCTTTAAAATCAAGTGTATAAATTACAAGTTATTAAAAAATTATGCAGTATAGCTTAAGC
>DWQL01001584.1:0-11138 GCA_018231265.1 Noctuana haematospila
GGCAGCGGGCAGGCAGCGTGTTTGCCGTGTTCTGAGTTCGTGCGTGATTCACCGGACGTAGGACGAGCGCGGGGCGAAGGGGCGGTAGGGCCGGAGCGGCGCGCGATAGGGCGCGGTGGCGGGGCGCGGGGCGGTGCACGCTGCAGCGCGAGGTCGTCGCTCGCTCGCGCCGCGTACGTACCGCCAGTCGGGAGCGGGATGCGGTGACGTAAACTGCATCGGCGAGAGCCGCAAACGTAGTGTAGGACGGGACGTGTCGTGATCGAATGTTTCCAGTGCGTGCTTTGAACGAATTTGTGTGACTGTGCAAGTGTCCTTTTATCGACGACCCCCCGCTCTTCACTACGTGGAGCGCAGCGGCCATCTCGGCGCACCCTGGATCCGAGGATCCCCGAAATGGTGAGTGCGGTCGAAGCTCCCGCTCGTGGTTTGTTTACGTCGGGCCTCGTGCCACCTCTCTCTTACGACCTGCCGCCCGTATCCCTGTGTCGCGTTCGCACGCGACTCTTTCTATTTTGTTTTGTTTTCCGAAATGCAGACACCTACGTCGAAGGCTTCGAAGCTGGTCCCTTCGGGAGATCTCGTTTTTGTTTGTGTGCATGGTTTGTGTATTTTTTTGTAGTGTATTTTCGCAGGTAGATTTCGGTCGGGCGATCCACCCTCTGTCGACGAGCGACGGGCCGGGTCGCGGCCGAGATGCTTCCTGCACCAAAATCGCAATAGGGGTAGCGAAATCGCGGGGGCGAGCGATGCGTGTGCGACGTGCGACTCCACTAGTAGGTAGTAAATAATGAGCTCGGTGTCGCATAAAATGTAGGTCGGTGGAGTGTGGCCGCAACGCTGCCGCTGCACGCGATGCCTCTCTCCCTTCGCCTAGCGCCTAACCACTACCAGCGCACATTATGCAGCGCCGGTGCATGAGGTGCATCCGCTCCATTGTTAACTCAACACACGAATGCTCGCCCACCGCTATCGACTGCTACGTGCACATTCTTTGCTGTAAGTAACGGCAAGTATGATTCTAGACATTGCGGTACCATGATAAAGATGATCATCAATCAAACAAATTGTATTCATTTACATTGACTTCATACTCTGATATTTGCAGTAATTTCTGTAGCTATTGTTAATGTACCTACTTTAGGCCAACAAAAAAGTATGTTACCATTATCGTTACTTTCCTTCGGCCCTTTCAAATAGAAAGTTTAGCACTTCAAACATCGCAAGCTGGTCTATTCGGATATCTCTTCAGCTTACTCACGTAGAGGCGGGAGGCTCGTGATCTCGGTTACTCACGGAACGCAGTACTATCTAAATTGTCATAATTGTTACGTATGAGCACAGGAAAATCAGTGAGTCATAAAGGCATGACTCTGCAAAGCCGGTGGATGTTTTCGCGCATTTTTATCCGCGCGTCATTAGCCACACTGGACCGGTAGTGCGAATGCGAAACGCTTGGAAACCTAATGAGCTGGACGATTACAATGAAATGTTTAGTTACTCGCGTTCGAGATCTGGGAAAACCTAGCCTATTGCTTGTTGGAGCTTGAATTATAAACTTGGGAAACTCCAAGTAGATTGAAGAGTCAATGTTACGCTGTGATATAGGTTTCTATGTACTACAGTCGTTTCACCGTGTAATCTTATCAGAATTTTTCGTTAACGCATTTTGCGTTTATTGCGTAACCCTTTGTTATCACGTTATCAAGCGATTTATTGTGATTGTAATAAAGAATCATGGTGTGTGTCCGTCGTGAACCGGTCGGCACATTATCTACGCATCGCCGCTATCCGCTTGCAGTAACGGTACCCACTGTATATCCCTTGACGTCGGACTCGTTCGGCTCGTTTCGCAAGCTTGTTCGTTCGAAAACACCTAGGCTTTCTTGTCTATCTTGACCGGAAACCACATATTTAACTATTACATTACTGATTTACGTCACCGCCAAAAACTGAACGGTCCAACGCTTGTGCGTTCGTCAAATTGTTGAACTCTGAATTAATTCGGCGTTTCTCGGACCTATTTTATTATTCATTAATTCACAGTACTGGCTGTGTGAGAACTGAGAACATTCCGACTGAATGGTCAACAATTTTAAAAGGAACCTATTGCGTTGTAATAACTTACATCATTGAATTACTATTCAGCTGACGGTTTTGTCGAGAGCTGGTTCCTGTTGAGGAGCGGTTCTGTTTTAATGGCGAGACATTTGCAAGTCAGCTGGCGTGCAACTAGGCGTGGGTTTCTTGAAGTGGACTGTGTGTTGGTAATGAATGCTATGTAATCGATAGAGCAGCTTGCGGTGGCGCGTGCCAGAGGCAGGTGTCAGCCGGCTGCCACCGCACCTGTCAAGGCATCAGCTGCGTCTTACTAGCTTCCTTTGTTTAGTTGTGACATTCACATTGCAATGCATTACATATGGCCACATAACTTATACCAACATGTGCAGTTTATATATTTAAGTCGTCGCAAAACTTTAAAACAACCAACACCTTCGCGTTTGAAACTCGTTTAAGGGATTTATTTTCGATAACTTGCCTTTACATTTGCCTGATATAACATTATCATAATCAATTACATAAATGTAATTAAAGGTACCTTATCTCTTCTTACTTCAAGAAAGAATGTTTCGGCATGTGTTGTCAAATAGGTCCTTCAATTTCATAATTATGGTTGGACAGTTTTTTGTAGCGTAGTTTTGAAAATAAACAGTCAAACCTATTTTTACGCTTTGGTGCTAGGGCTTAGGGCTAGAAGCTTTGGTGTACATATAGGTATTTAATAGTCATAAGTGTATCAATTAAAACGTAAATAAAATGTAAACGATGCTTGTGTCTTAAAAACGCGGTGTTAAAGTCCGTTAAATGGGGTTTAGGTCGTTGATTTCTTTTGGAACTTACCAATTACCACAAAACTACTTATGACTGACATAATGTTTCATGGGCGAATTAATTGTTCCATTCATCCATTGTCACGCTTTAACATTTATATTATAAAACACATCACGTTTTAATCATGAAGACGTACTTATATAGACTTATTAATAATATTCTCTAAAATTACACGTTTTTGAATATACCTAGGTATAAAACTAAAACGTTTATTGTTGCTACAAGTGATTTAGTGAATTGATATTTATTATTTATTTTAGCATTAATTATTTAACAAAAGAAAGGTCATTCCTTGACATTCCTTGACAATCCTGAATAAAATGGCAAGACTATAAATAAATTGTTTAGAATAGAATAGAAACCATTTATTTCACATGCTATGCATAGGTATTACACATATAAAATAGTCTAGGTTATTTGCAGTAAAAACACATGCACAATGCAGTCAAAAAAGTTTCGTGTTTAGTCGTGAGTCGTGGATGTCAAAGCCCTGCCAAGACGTTCTGAAGAACTTTCGCAAATGGCAAGTTTTATGAGGGCCGGTTATTTACGCGGTCGGCGGTCGGCGCGTGCCCGCCTCGTATTATGTAGGCGAGCAATTAACTTGCAGATGCAACGGCACTGACCTTGCGCTTCATAACATTTTAGAATTTGATTCCTCAACTCGATTATGCTCTAGCTTTGGAAAATGTAAAATCAATCGTATACAAATACATTAAACATATCAGCTGAGGCTGACCTTCCTTTAAAGCAAGTGCCAACGCTACTAAAGCCTGTTTTATGCATTTGGATCATAAATATACTAGTACCTACATGGTATTGCTATACTTTACTATTACCATACGCTACCAGTTGCGTGACAATAGCTACGTTATTTAATGTGCGAGCTTGTGAATATAACTTGATCGCGGTCGTCACATACCTAGCAATAGAATGGCTGAGCGAACCGGAATTCGACGGCAATTTACATGTTGAATTTCTCATGTGGGATCCACGGCTAGCGGTACGTACTCGACGATGTATATTAGCTTTCGACGGCATGGTCGGGCGCCCGGGCGTCGAGTACTCGTAGAGGACGCGGTCTCCGACCCTAACCGAAGAGTGCATCTAAGCAGAGCTATAGAAGATGTGCGGGCGGGGCGGAATCTTCCCCTTGCCCCCCAAAGCGTGCCCCGCGTCACGTACGCACGGGCCCTTTTACGCATATAGAACCGCGCCGACGAAAGCCCGCGCGCGCATCACCTCTATCGAGTTGCTGGCTAAGGGCGTATGCGTTATTAGCTAACCCGACGTCCCGCCGCTATTCCTCCTCCACCCCTTATCCCGAATTTCGGGAGGCGGCGGCGCCTCCGCGATGTCGACGCAGACTTTACACATAGTTATACCCGTAGTGAAGCTATTTGAGCATTAACTAATCATTAATTCCTCCGAATTAGAAAATAATAATGGTTATTCTTCTAAATAAAGTAGGTCGGGATGAAGATTAGGAGTAGGGCTAGTGGTGACGGCGCGCGGTCGTCGACACTAACGGATCGCTATTTATACCTGCCGCGTAGTGCACCGGAACTGGCTCGGTGCACTCGCTGCAACCGTCTTCGTTCTGTCAATGACCTCCTCAGCATTCGAACATTTCCTGCATCAAATACTTATTTCACTGACGATTGTCGATTTTAATACTTATTAGAACGTGAGATACGATGAACATTGAAGCTTAAATTGGTTTCATCTGTTTGGAATGAAAGCATTCTAAGTCAAATAGTCATAGGTTGCAGGGCTTTTGGTTGCGAAATTTTGGTGCGGTAAGCGGGTGCCCTTCGGCTTTGTTTAGGTTGCGTCAGAAGTCGCCCACATCTGTAGGGCCGCCACCCACGTCGGACTGGAACTGTGTCAAGCAGCCTGCCCTAGTTTTTATACTGACTAGATAGTTTTTGTTTTTACACGTGTGAGCTTTTTATGTTTTAATTGCAAAAACGTTTCCGCGCCGCTGCATTTCAAATGAAACTCATCCGTGTATTTAGCATGTGTATTTTTCGTTTAACATTTTTGAAAATACGTGTATTCATAGGTAATTATAATTATTTATATTTACTAACCTTTTTATAGGTAAGTGGCGGCATAAACTTCTTATAGGTATATGTATTATATTTAGGCACTTTGCGCGTAAAGGTCACCAAAATTGAATAGGGCTCGGAAAAATGGGCTTGAAATCTGTAGAAAAAAGTTACAAGAGTTTAGGAATAGGTATATCGCGACACGAATAGTAAGCTTCGTATAACAACAGATGCAAATAATATGTCCTGCCGTAGCCGTAGTGGGTGTTCTGATAGTGATTCGTTACGTCATTGATATCACCGCGTAGGTATATCAGCGGGCCGGAGCGGCCGGAGTGGTTCCGCGAGCGATGGCCGCCTCGGAATTTCCGCGAAAAAAGCCGCACGTCACGCCGCGTCACCGCGCCGCGCCGCGACGTCACGTTGCAAGGCCGCGATTACATCTCAACCTCACCTACCCGCCTGACTGCCAGCCATGCTACATACGGACCCAGCTATTTTAACATCGCTACCTACATTACATTTTTTCAACCACTTAAACGAAGTTACAGTTAAGAAACGGATGGAAATAATAAAGTCGAGTCGAGCTCTAGTTCTATAGGTATCTAGGGAAAGGACCTTATGATAGGATTTGGAGTTGACCAGCGGCACTCCGTAGCGTAACGGAGAATTATGATTGAAGGTTTTTCTGTCTATATAACATTAAGTCTGTTACTTTATCTACGATTTCGTTTAACAAACTCTGGCATTAATTTTATTTTATTGGACATACTAGATTTTTGATTAAATTTAGATTTGTATAACGTCCTTTCTTATAGTTTTAATAAGGAAGGATAAGACGGTGTTAATTCCTCAAATTATTATTAATTATTATTATTTTCATCATATAAAATATGTAACACAACTGTACACATATAAATTCAATCGTTCTTATATTACTCACTAATTTAAATATTCGTAATTTGTTTTTCTATTCTTTAATTGGAATTGCCAATTTTTTTACTGTCCACGGTTTCCTTTTTTTGCGTGAAAACACATGCGTGACGCTTTGAGAAATTTTCACTAAAGTGTAAATTAAATTTAGTTCAATTTACAATGCTCAATGCTACAAGTTCATAGTTTGTAGTTACGATTGCGAATTAAGACTATTATACATATTTGTATTTGTGTTACATATATGGCGTGGTCAGACAATCAGAAATGTCCTTGATTTAAACAATACTGCAATATCATAGTTTCGAACGCTCTTTGAATTACAATGTACAAAACACAGAAGTGAGTGAAGTGACGAGTCTTACAGGCATACAGTATACTCCATGATGATATAAGAAGTTGAAGTTCTGGTAATAAATACTCGTACAGTGATTCATTGGTTCTCTGCGGAGAGTTAAGAATTCCCGAAGAGGCACGTTCACGCTGCATGCGTACGTAATTATCGTGCAAGCTGTTTCTCACGGATGTCGATCCGTACCTACCATCACCTAGCCGCCACTATACGGCGTATATACAATGAGCATTAGAAAGCGAACGGCAACCGCGAAAAGGGAGCAGTGGTAAGAGCTTCGTACTTCGTAGGTTCGTAGCTTGCGACATGGTGTTACGTAATTATTGAACGATAACCTCTCCCCCCGTCCCATGGCCCTATCTTGTTTGATTCTCGGACAATGCGATATGCGTGTGACTACCACGTTTCCGTGCACGCATGTGTGCCAGTGGCCTTTATATTGTTTGACGAACAGTCTATGACGTTAACAGTGCTCTAAAAACTAAAAATTTTCTCAAAGGGTTGCACCCCTTCTAAATGGCAATGTTAGGGATGAGGCAGGGTTTTTAATTCTGCTGCATGTAAATAAGTATTGGACTTGTTACGACACTTGTGTGCCGTGGATCGTGGGGTAGCTATCAAGGGCACTCTATCGTTTGTAATGTAATAATAGCACAGAATGTTCAGCTCTTTGCGTGTTAGGGGAACTTCATTTTGCATAATTCCATGCATGACTTAGTCCAAGTTTTGGTGCTTAAATATTATGCTCCATCGTGATACAATGTTTTGGTCGTCGTGTGGACGAGTTTCTTATCTTTTTTTTCACACGTGGTGCACGTTTAGGAAAGAATTTGATTACGTGTGTTTAATTAGCACAAAAAGTAGTTCATGATCGCTCGTTACTTAACGATGAGTGTACAATACACATCTGTCGAGTTTTACTTTACATTCTTGTAAACAAAGACTGAATGCGCGCCGCTTCATTTGGAGTAGCGAGTCGAACAGCTTGTTCTCATACAAAGCGAGGAAGGCTGCAGGCTTACTCGTAATTTGCGGACGCAACGGTTTTTGCCTGTGCTACATTGTCTATGCAGTAATAATGCAGAATGCATCTGCGACGAATGGCTCACTTCCTCATTGCTCGGCCTCGCTGTAGCTATGCGCTGTATGCACTACACGAATATCTTGTATCCTACGCACACATGTATTATATGAGTTTGAAGTACCAGCTGCTACCTAAGTTATCGTTATCGTAAAGATTTTTATTGCTAGACAACTGTTATCAATTCTACATTATCACGCATATTGAGAGTTTCTAACGCAACACGATTGCATAACTATTTATGAAGTATTTAAAAATGTGTTTTTAACATTTTAATTCTGTTCATGAATTAACGTAATATTATCACGCTATCGAATGGGTTATTTATAAAAAGTACACTATATTATATTACTTGATACAAAAAGAATTGTTCCTATTATATAAATTTACGATGAACTTGATAAAATTTTTTTGGTATTACATTTGGTAGTTGTACCTAAGTATTGGTTACTGTTTGGACGCTTTCATATCTCTTCAAAATACATTCCATTCCCAACAAATTGATTAACTTAGTAATATTAAGTGTGCATATAATGTAATCTATTATCTTGTTGACTCTTTATAAAGTTCATCATGCACATATTAATTGGAATGGCATGCAAAAATGTTACAACAAAGTTTTTTATGTTTCAGTTCGAAGTTGCGTTAATTGTAATATGTAATAGATTTTCCTAGAATAAAATAAGTGGTCTCACAGTCAACGTACAGGTCTAAACTCTAAAGTACCGTAAGGATGGCCTGTACGTGCCTGGCTCCGGGGTACGGTTGCCATACTTGCCATAAGTGGTATAACCGGCTTACTTATCTGTAATGTTTCCTTACTTTGTTACTAGTTTGTCATTGAATTCAATAACGCTGCACTCGGCGACACGTTTGCGGTTATCGATTGTTAGATACTTGGAGCTAGTGATGTAAAGAATATATTCGCATACGCGAATAAATCCTGTCATTCACATTCGCAAGAAACTATACGAATGTATTTGGTAAATGAAAAAGAAAATATATATTGATTTAAAAATATAGTAATAAGATTTATATTGAATTTATTTAGTTTAAATAAAAAAAAACAGCTACGAGTAAGCTCGAATCGAACTCGCGCACGCCCTCTCCATTAAAAAATAAACGAAAATAAAATCATTGATATCCATTGCTCTTAACGAGAACACATGACAGACCTGGATTGTGGGACAAACTTAACTGTTGTCCCCTTACATCAAAAAAGGTCGTGGTCAGTTTACTAACCAGAAATGTTACTAAGGTTTTATGTAACAAACAAGATAATTGCAGTTTTCTAGCATCGGGCCAGCAAATGTGGAAAGTAGCAAGCGTCCTTCCTGGCTATAAATGAATCGAAGATCTAGCACATTTTCCCGCTATTTCTGAAAACGCAATAATACAAAAACACGGGATACAGGTCACTGCGTGCGTCGGCGAGTGTCGGGGACTCGCTTCCAACAACAGGATGATGTCGAAAATAGTACCTACCATGCTTATAATTTGAAATAGATATCGCATACGAGAGCATCGCGTGTATGTTGGCGTATGGTCGTAAGTGGTAGTTATCGAAACGGACGAAAGTGGGTCAACTAGTATGACGCCAGCGATAAACAAGCCCTCGCCCGTTCATTATCAATTTTCTGCAATGCACGGAACAGCCGCGCCGTGGCGTATGTTTTAAAAACGTTAGTTTAGACTAGATTTGGACAATTGTTATAATGGATCCGATGTTTGTTGTAGGACTGGTAAACAAAGCGAATGGAATACGGGATAGATTCAACTAAGGTTTTCGCAAAACAATGTAATATAATTATATAGCTCTAAAGCTTGGAACTCATCCAAGCCCGAGGTCATTGTTTGTCATTACTAATTATAATTTTACAAGGACTGGTGCTATCTATGAATATATAAGTTTACTCTATGAAGAACGATATTTATCGTAATATATTTATCTTATTATGATGAAGATATTATGATAGGGGTGATACACAATCATGAACACGAATCTATCATTAGATGAAAATTAAACAAAACAGTTAAAACTCTATAATTAACTCGGCAGGTGAAGAATTTCGTAAATAAACAACGCATTAACAAAAATTTAGTATCGAAGCTGACGCATCTTGTATACATACATTCCTTTATGTATTTGTGTGCGTTCCGCTGAGAATAACAGTAAAATTAGTTTCTCATAGTTATCGCGTAGTGATAGAGTATTATTGGTGAAACATTTCGGAGTTGCTTGCGTTTATGTAAACATGCGTAGGTACACAGTATTTTCACAATTATATATACAAAATTCTATAGGCATTCCGATTGAATCATGATTGTAAAGGTGATGAAGTGAAGTGTACACTTGTTTTGTGTTCTCCATCTCGATCACGTGGCACTTGGTAGTAAAAATCATTTGTTTCTTGTTGCCAAGTCTTGCTTTCAATAGGTATACTAGAACAATGTTTTCAGAAAATAAAAAGAATAAATGGCCTTTTTGTTTAAAAACTTTGTCAAATATTATTAGGGAAACGTTCGTTGAATAAATTTTTATATTTAGAACCAACCTCTTCTGAAAATGTATAAAGAAATTCTATATTAGAATTCTTTTATTTACGAAAACAATTTTCGTATACTTTTTTTCCTTAAACGGTACAGCCCTTTGTGTATCGATTTTATGTGAAGAGATCAAGAGAGTTTTAGAAGGATAATTTTAGATAAGAGGTTTTATTGTATGATATTTTCCCTTTTTAAAGTGCATGTGCCTTCAACCTTTTATTTTTGGGTTTAGATGATCCATCGAGAAACCTAAAGTAACTTAAAAAAATGTATCAAACGTCTTTGTTAGCTATCTAGTTAACGCTAAAATAGTCGGAACACTCGGAAATATGCATTTGGCTCGTATGCACGTGAATCGCGATTTGTGATGCAATTGTGCGCCGCATAGCGCATACATCAGCCTAAGAACCACCTGACCATTGCATCACGACCTCGGCATAGCGGCAGTAGAACGTAACGCGAACTGCATTTTGCACCAATGCTACGTGCATAATGCCAGCTTATTTAATAGATTTTGTATACAAAAACTTGTGTACAAAAGATGAATAAAACTTAGTACAGAGGTACTTCTTATTTTACAATGAAATCTCTTCCAGCAGACATGGGACTGGCAAGCTAGTACATATGAACAAATTTAGAGAGTTATATTTGAAGTTATCCAATACAATCCTGTCATTGTATTGGACTCTAAGGAAAAAGATAGGTTTACTTGTAGTTTTAGTTCCTTATACAATTTTATTCGAAATAATTTTAGTATAAAAATACGTAGCAGAAAGTTGGCAGGTAACTAGGTAGGTAGGTACCTACTACCTGACAACAATATCTCATAATGATTAAAACAAATGATATCGTAGTATAAACTACTAAAGGTTTAAAGGTTTTATACAAGTTTACTGAACTCTGGTAGCTCCGCGGAGCAGGCTCTTTAGTTTATTCAAAACGAGTTCGATAATTCTAAGAAAAATTACTCCAAAGAAGCCCATTTTTATCGTTGAATAAATGCTCTTTTGTTAATTTAGCGAAATTTCTGTTCTGTTTTACGAAAGCTTTCTAATCCTAATTAACGAGCGAGCGAAACAAAATAGAACGGAATGATTTTATACCGACTTGGCCTCGGCGTCTTCCTGCGTGACCAGGTCAATCTCGAGTATGAAAGCCCTGTGTTAATAGGGAAGTGGGTTATTATTGCGCTTAACTAACATTCATTCCCCTTTAGCTCAATGTCGCCGTGGGAAAGTCTCGGGCGTTCATTATAAGGCCGGCGGATCACGTGCCGCGGCGC
>DWQL01001585.1:0-11137 GCA_018231265.1 Noctuana haematospila
ATAATTTTAATAAAAATAGAAAAAAAGGCAGACTAAGCTGAGCAAATACATACAATTGTGCACGTGAGCTTGAGTATGCACACACACGTTAACACATACATTTAAGTAACTTATAAATTATAATATATATGATTATTAGACTATTTAATAAACAATAATAAGTACGTTATTTGATAGTAATTAATAGTACGTTATTCAATCGTAACTTAAAATATGTAATAGTATAGCGAATGAAACAAAAGAAGTAGGGTTAACATCCAATAACCTTGGTGTGGAGTATTCTTCTTCGCTGCTGTCCTCTTCACATGATTCTGAAGAAGATGGTTCTTCGCTGTTAACAAAATTTTGTGCAACTGTTAAGTTCATGCAAAATTCACTTCCGTTCTCAACCATAACAATTTATCGTTATTGGTACATAATATGCGAACACAACTTTTTCTATTTTTTTCGTTTTATTACTAACTGAAAAATTTTATTCCACGTTTTCCGATCTCTAACGAACATATTCAACGCAAGAAATTTCAGCAATTACACAAGAGTTCTAATATATTTATAAAATATTAAAACCGTCCAAAATGTGAAGATACGGTTCACGATGTTAGTAGGGACTCAAAATATTTTCCTAATTTTTCATCAGTAATTAGGCCGCTGAAGTAAAATTTGCATTTTGCCTAAAATGGCTTTCTTTATGCTCTCCCTCTCTCCCTCTATAATTTACTCAGATTATTTCACCCGGGTCTGTACCTACGTAAAGTTGACGGAGATATTTCAAAAAATGCTAATGTATTAATAAGTTTCAACGAAGCTCTACCTACTCCATCAAAACAACACTTTGAGATAATTTTAAAAGTACAGCCATGATGAGCAAGTACGACTAAAAAGATAATAATGTTATTCATTTTCTCCACTCGAAATATTTAGAGAAAATTGTATTCGCAGGATGGACTCAAAACTTAAATGAGTACAGAGTGCTTTTTTCGCTTAAGTGATATTAGTTCTTCTTCCATTACATTTACAGTGCTCATACGAATACAATCAAGTTGCAGTGCAAAGTAATTCAAAGCCAAGTTTACATTCGCAAACCAAAAGGGAGTCGTCAATAATATAAACAAGTATTTTAAATTTTAAATAACATTTTAATAAATTATAATTTTAACCGATTTCTACTTGTTCCATCTACAAGAAGGAAAGTTCCTGTAAAAACAGGAAGAAGGAAAGTTCCTGTTTTTACAGGAACTTTCTTTCTTGTAGGAAAGTACACTTTTATATAGGTAGGTACTATTATTACATTAAATTGTTTTTTATTTTTTTAATAAATTTTTTAAGGAGTTTAGATTTATTTCTGCCAACTTTTGACATAATCACAATTCTTGCTGTTAAGTTATTAAACGGTTAACCGTTAATTAAAAGTCCACGGTCTAATTAAAAACCTTTTTAAAATGTTATGGATCCTTCTTCAAAAACGACTCTCTTAAACGATTTGCTCAGTATTATTGCAAATATTGTTTCTTTCACAGTATGCAATTACGCTTTATGTGCTTATAGCATTCTGCAGTGCTCTAAAAATATCACCTCTCAACCCAACAATCTTGTACATGATAGCATTAGAATGCAAGTGAAGTCCTATTAATTATCTATGCAGGTTGAGGACGTTAACAAAATATACCTAAGCCTTAGGCTCTTATTATTTTCCTAAACTTAGAATTTCAGTACAACATAATTATTTTTTATCTAAATTAATTTTAAATACTGGATACTAAATTAAAATATCTTTTAAATTAAAAAACGGTGAATTTAGTGTGAAAAAAGTTACAAAGTGCCTATTATTTCCAACTCAGTTCTCAACAACTCCATGTAACATTCTAAAGAGTTGCAAACTTATGAAAATAATTTTTTTGATTTAGGAAACCATGAATGGAAATATTACCTTTTTAAAACTTACCCTAATCCACCCACTGGTCGTCTTTCCGAAGGGAATCCAGACGATTGAGCAAGGTATCTGAAAGGAGAGCTATCTCCGATATATGAACCGAAGTTATGGTCGGCAGAATTAAAAAAGTTGTAGTCGACAGCGTGCACCACGCTGCAGATCGTTAAAGCGATGCAGAGATATTGCTTCGCCATTGTTTCTGTAACAAAGACAAATTTATTACGGTCAATGCATTCTTAAACTTTTTTATGTACACGTCAAGGAAGTGTGTGCAACGCAAACGACCCGATAATGTATAAGATTAAGTCAAGTATAAATACAGGGGTTCTAAACCAAAGACTACTTAATGATTTTCCGAAGCAATTATGTTCGATGTGACAATAACTTCTGACATAGAAATTGGATGCTGTAGCTACAGTACTATAGTACAGTACCAACTTGGAATAGGGTATCATTTTGCTCGTACATTGGAATGATATAAGCTTTTGACAGATGACAACCACCAAGTGTGACCCTGAGCATAATCATAAAAGTTTTGTCCGCCCACGATCTTTTCCCGGATCTTTGATTTAGAAACATACAAAACAAAGATGTTATACGAAAGTATCAACCGATATGAAAGAAACTTTAGATTTTCTACTCTCGTGTTACGATCAGGTTATGGAATTATCGATCACAGATTAAAATAATTATTTTATTAATATTGTATTTTATTATTGGTGTTCAAAAAAGAGAATTTTATTAATTTCTTCATTATACCGTAACAAATAAAAAGAAAATAAAATACAAAAGACGGACTTGATGCTAAAAGAATTATCTGTCAGTCTACCTATTGGCTAAACAGAAATCACTGAATGTCATTCAGTTCTTTTAATATTTGGTACATAGGTATATAATTATCGAATTATTACTTATATTATACCTAGGTGCTTATTTCCCCACATCTCACTTTGCTATGAAATATCTATAGGCACAAAGACAGCTAAATTCACGTTGCTAGGTAAAAATTGCCAGGCTGTCTAAAAAATTTTACGATTTTCCTACACTATAAATTATCTTAAACAAACTGCTTATTGGATTGCTTAGATGTGTGATTAATAGATACTTCATAACTAATTTATAAAAATATACCCAGATGAATTATTGATTCTTGCTTAACATTACAATCCTAAATCAATTTTAAAATATTAATGTATGAATAAAACATTTCAACAATTGCTTTGTGATTCAGTTTAAGGAAAACGAAAGTATAAACCAACAAAACAAATTAAAGCGAAAATAAATTCTTTTCCTCTCAGGTTTTATGGCGCCCGTAAATAGGGATATCGTTAAAGATAAGACTTCAAACAAGAAAACATCGAACACAGGTAAAACTCTAAGCGATGCCTTGAATTTTATAGCAGTCAATCACTCGAACTCAAAAACTGGCAATGTGTTTCTCACATCAACCTTATTGAAAAGGGTGTAAAAGTTGGAAGTGCTAAAAGATTGCCGTCTTGGAATGATAAGAGAAAATAACGTCATAAACGTTATAGTATTGGTAACTAATAAAATGGTCTCTCCAATCTTACCTTTTCTCTACTACGCCGAATAAAATCTTTGTTTTGACATATTTATCTAATTCGTGGTTTTCCAATATCGTAATAATAAAAACTAGATAAGCTGCAAGCTGCAAATTCAATAGATCGAACAGAAAATAACAGAGAAGAAAATAATCACTGCTACGGATTAAAATCCACCTCAACATGACGAAAATAAATAATACAAAAATAATTAGGTAAAAATTAAAACCGCCTTCAAGCTTAAAAGTAATAAATAACTTAATCATTGATGTAATTTTTTCTGTCTACCCATTCCTAACGTCCTAACTTCCTAACAATTTAATAAAACAACCTACTTTAATTACTGCTATCTTTTTGTTATTACACCAAAAGAACCAAACCATCTGAATAGCCTTTTCTACTGACCTCTATCTCAAAATGATGTAGTCGACCGCTCCATCCATCCGCTCTGATTCTCATAAATAGTTTCGTAGCATAGAAATTACAATCAAGAGTGAAATTTTTTTCTTTAGAAGCGGCAGTGTGACCCTAAATATTAGCTGAAAGGAACCGGGATGTTTTTTTCAGACGATTTACTTTAAGAACCCATAAACGGTTTCACAATTCCGTAGCGTCCGGGCATTAGGTAAAGTTAATACCCGTGAACCGTTGCAAACTTCAATGTAGATAGCCGATAATGTCACATTTACTGTACATACTTTAGCAATAAAAGATCATTGGAAATTGGTTTCCCAAAATGACTTGAAAAACGAATCGAGAAAGTAAAATGAGATTCATGGTAGATTTATTACGACAACATCATTGAAATTCATTTTTAATTCCCGACCATGTTTAAAACTATGATTTTTTAATTAATTTCTTTCTTTGAGCGTGTGAAAAGGAACGTAGGACATACTAGAATTTATATTTAGATATTATTGTTGCAATGTAATTATCATTATTTATTAGTCAATTGTCCATAGGTGGTTCATTTTATTTAGTTACTCATACTTGGCCAAGTTAGTCCGCTAGCTTCCCAGATTTCTTCAAAATAAAATGATGGCCTGTTTATAAGGTAGGTACTACTTTCCAATCTCGATTTCGCGGGCATAGATAATTTATAAAAAAAAACAAGTTTAGCGAGGTGACAATATTTAATTCAATAACTTAGACATCATTGAAGACCTTTAGTGAAACATGAATTCTTTGAAGAATTCAAGGCGCTCAAAAAGAACTACATTTATGATGACAAGAAGGCTTTTTACCTTTATCACTCAATTTATTACATCGTAATTTTGTCGACCCATATCATAGACAATTTCTCATATTATAACGCAAAACGATAGATGATGTATCAGAAAAAAGGAAAGCCTCTTTATTCGTAGATAATGTACCTACTACTCACATTGAGTTTTGTAGGCATTGGATGAAGTAAACGTTATTTTGCAACAAATTGTTTACATTGTGCAATTACTACAATTTGGCACCATACAAGTATTCTCAAGAATTATAAATGTTTTACTTGAGTACAGTCTTAGCAGCACTTATTGACAGAAATGGTAACTAAATATCCTTCTATTCAGCATTCAGTGAGAACATTTAGCGCATTCTATTGTTTCTTTTCATTCTAGCTATCTAGGACAGCTATCTCATGTCTGCGCTTGCTGCCGAATTAGTTAATTGACCCAATTCCTCTGTTGATTCGCTATATAAGTTAGCTTGATACCATTCTGTCTGTAAATTAATTCAACAGGTATTTGGTCCATTCACTATAGTAACTTCTAGTATTCTCAGGGTACGATTACAAATGTTGTATCTGCTATGTACAAATATATAATATTGTAACGGCCATTCCTAAACTTATTATAGAGTAATACGCATAGCGGGGCCAATAATTGAAAATATATTTTGTAGGTCTATAAATTGTTAAAAGGTTTGTTCAAATAATTTTTAAAGTTATATATAAATCGTTGATACTTATCAATCAAGCGGGGATGTAGCAGAAATCTAAAATCCAGTATAATAAACTCTTGAAGGATGTCCGTAGATCAATTGGTAAATCAAGATTAAATTGGTAAATCAAGAGTAAATCACTCTTCCCATCAACTATTCTTTTTTATCACGTGCCATTCGGTTTTCATAAAGTTCATAAGTACCTACTAAATATCTAGGTGTCGCAGTAAGTACATTTCAATGTTGAATAACCTTTTAACGTTTTCAATTATGCGCAAAAGCCACTACCAATTTCTACGTGATCCCAAGGGTACGTTTTATTACTTTGCACATGACTACATTACGTAATATTTAGCATTAGGTACGTACCTTGCGCGGAGCTGACTTTAACCACAGAAAATACTTATTTATATTACTTAGTAGGTTATATATAAGTATAATGGATTGGATAGTTGATTAATAGATTAACTTTAAAGTAGGTATCTCTTTTTTCATTATCTCATTGTTATATTGTACCGCAGTGTAGCAAACTGATACGGATCATTAATTTAAGTTCTATTCGGCACGCATTTACCAATTTAATCAAATTTAAATTTTCATAAGAATGAACATAACATGTAGATGTTTTACATCCTCTGGCAAAACTAAAGAACTGAAGATCTATGTGTAGGTACATCTATCCTGGTTGTACTAAGTAGGTACAATTCGTAAATTTTTAACCATTTCATGTGTCATGTAAACTATCTTACTCACCAAATTCGCGCTTCACCTGCAGCGTTTATTGCTACATGACCGAAACAGTGCTAATGCTTCTTACATCATTTGTTCATTACTTCCATTTATTGCAGTACTAAAATATACTTACATTATATATTTTATTTTAATTATTTTTATTAGTAATAGACTTGAATAAGCCCGGCTCCAGTAGGAAAACTGCAGAACATTAGCGCCAACGTTTTGCAATCTTTCTACGGGTACCTACTACTAAATTATACGTAACACGTTGATACTTAGTCAATATTCACTTTTACGTAATTTATAATCTACCTATAAGTAAAGCATTCACTTTGGTTGTTGAAATCCCTCCAGTAAAGTCCCGTAATACATCATTAATTTTTATAACGGATATGCTGCAGTTAAGTTGCTAAACTATATGTTTGCGAAGTTACTAATCGATACGAAAATATCAGAGATTTTAAATCTACTGATGACGTGAGAACTTCGATATAAATTTGAATCTATCTATTCATTAATACGAACAGAGAAAACATCCGATACCTTTTTAAGCACCTTGCGCCTTTTGCTCTGGCTATGAAGCTTCATTGCTTACACAAACATACTCTAAACACACTCTTTTGTTGAGCACACAAATATTATACCTATATGTGGACGTAAATACATGAAAATCCACATAAGTGTATTACCTCTATCTAATAAATAAAATTAACGCCGACTGAACTGCAACATTCTCAAGTAGACCAATCTCATGAACGTTAAATCAACTGCGAGCGAGGTGCTGATTTTATATGAAATCTCTGATAGAAAAGCAATTTATTGAATAAGAATAGACTACTTTACGCTTTCGGATTTTGATTTTCATTTACTTTACTAAAAAGATAATACGATTACCATCTATATAATCTACACATAATGCAGTTCAATAATTAGCAATCAATTCCTGTTGACTTCAATGACTGTTGTGATTTTTTGCTGACTTCAAAAAAGAAGGAATGTTTTCAATTCGATCGAATATATTGTATACTTTTTTTTATTCATACAAATGTTGGTATATGGCCGGACTCGATGCTCTTGGTAGCATTTACACCATTTCTGCTCGCATATGCTATATGATGCTCATCACCGCACTAATGGCAATTACGATTCATCCTTGCTGCCATCAGCTCATGCATTTCCTTGACATTCAAGCTGTCTGGAACGTCTATCACAAGACCATGATCACAATTTATGTTTAATGTTTTTATTAAGATCATTCAAATGAGACCAAACACCGGTAGGTACGTTACTGCTGTTATTTGGTGAGGTGCTAAGCCTCTTTTTGCTTCAAGGCGAAAAGAACCGATGCAACTGAATGAAATTACCAAGGCAATGCGAATTTTGGACAGAAATAATGTACCTACTTGTTTTAAGATATTCACGTGGGTTTTAGAGTTTTCCTTAAGTTTGTGGTCGGATGACTGCGTGTTTATATTTCTCAACCACACATTAATATAAAGTTATGTAGGTTTATTAATTTAATACTCAACAGAAAGATTTATGTTTGTTAAGTTAATAAAGTTCTAAATCAATTCCTTGTTGAACAAACCTAAACGAAACAGATATAAATGTTTGAGGTACCCACTAAAAACGATTAATTTAGACTATGAAATTAAAATTAAATATCAGATTTCAAAGCTTTGTAACATGAGAAATTCCTTTGTCGTGGTTTGCAACGATTTAAGAGCGTTGCTTGGATTATAAACATTAATTTATTTCAGATACAAATAGTTGAGGTGAGTTATTGTGTCTAGATACAAGTACAAATAGATCTAAGTATAAATTCCATTGTCTATGGATTTAAAAATAAAAGCGTTAAATTTTTCCTAAAGCCTAGTTTTTCCTTAAATTCGTAAGCTTATTTATTTTCCTTAATATTCCTAGAACTTTTATTTGCAATAAATGATTGGTTAAATATTTAAATGAAGTGTACGTTTCTCGTAGTTGGAGTTACTACATGCTCGTATAAACATCCGCTCCACATTATTTTGTATGCGTGCGCTGACAGATTTTGCATAACATCTTGATACGAGAATTAACGTGTGCATGCAGTCTTGCATAATTTATGCAGTATAACGCATATACCTACTTATGCGAATTTTGCCTAAGAAAGTTGAAGACGTCTTATACAATCTCTTGTCATAAAATAACTATGTTTAATATCAGGCTTATCTTACTACTCAAAATACTTCACGTATCAACCAGCCGTTTTTATTTCGATGGTAGGTAATCCATATACGAAGCAAGTCATTCTTCTTACATTGAAGGCCATACCTGTATTCAATTAATATTAGTATTATTGTTTCGAACACTCATGTGAGAATTTTTAGGCTCACATGAGACTAAAAAGTTAGAAAATAGAAGCCACAAGTCGAACTTCCAGTTAACTTAACTAGTCTACCTACATACATACAAAAGTTTTTAGAATGAAAAAGATTATTATTTTAATAACTTAACAAAGTTTATATTATTTTCTATAACAATAGAAAAAGAAAAGAAAGAAAAGAAACATCTTTAGTTAGGCTTGCTATTAAAGCAATTTTTTTTTAGTTTTTTAATAATATTATTCTATAATTTGTAAGCAAAACGAGGCGTATAATTCTTTCAAAAAACAGAAAAATTATCCTTATGTATGTACTTTTAACATCGTCGTTTTCTGCATTAATTTGAAAATTTTACTCCATCAAATGATAATGAGCCAAGCTTCTAACCTCGCCATAAATCTTAAGATGGTTGAGCTGACAGAACCCGAAGAATTATGATTATACCCTCGAACATTGAATTTAATAAGCTCTTCGTACAGGGAAGAAGTTTTTTCAGTAAGACGAAATTACAATTTTGTAGAGAATCCCGTTGGTACTTAGACGTTTATTTCGGATAATAATTAATTGGTTTATTCATAGCGTTTGGTAGCACAGTAGCTTATTGACTGGTTAAGTAGGCAGTAATTCACGATAATTAAAACATGACAGACATTATAATGAATGCAAATTCTGATACGTGGTTCTTTAAATAATAGATTAAATTCCTAAAATAGGATGCCAAAATTCCATTTCAATAAATGTAAAGGAACTGGGAAAGATATCGTTAAATGTTACTTACTGTCTAAACTGCTGAATAATTTGAGTAGATTTAAGATGATGGTTTAAAAGATATTGCATAATTGATAACATTAGTTTCAAGAGAATCCAAATTCAAGCCTTCTCGGCATAATTAACAGTAGGTTTTACCACGTATTTATTATTGTGGATATTCATTATAAAAATTGATAAGTAATTTTATTGTAAAATGATTCTCAAATTCACAGAACTAAATTTTTAAACGGTAAATTGTAAACTGATAGTTTATGACGTCGAAACATATATTTCAAATGGAGTTCAGAGTCATACGGCGATATAATAACTTTCATTAATATACAGAACGACTACTAAACTTCTATTCATGAATAGTCAAAAGTAAGTAGTCTGATAGTAAATACTGCAACGTTATTCAATGAAGAAAAAGTAAATATTGAAGTAAAAATACCTAATAATTAATTAGTAATTACAACAGGCTGAAATCTACATAATTATATCTATTCTCTCTCAGTAGGTAATTCTACTTAACATACCTACGACCTATTGAATCAGTTGGTGATGTGTGTAATTAACATTTAAATATTTTAACTATTATTTCGACTGCAGCAATTAACATAGTCGGTACTACATTTTGGCCAATTTCGTTTTATTGCATTAAAAGTCTTAGAATATCCATATCTTTGACCTCACAAAGTATCAAGTTTCAAAAACGACATTTTCTATGTTTTTCACTTGTAAAAAAGTCGGATGTTTTCGTGGAGCTCGATTAACAATGTCGGTAGATATGTTGCCACGTTGTTCCCGGAACGCGCGGGGGTTGAGGGGGCGCGTGCGCCGCGCGGTTCTGCCACTTCCCACCTAGTTAGCCGGAAAAGCGCACGCTCCTTGTTTCCCCGGTCAACTCGACCGTTTTAATGGAACCAATGCAATTCAGTTTATTATACTGATGTCAAGGTCTAGGCGAATGTTAGACTTGGTCCAGAAACATGTTCCGGCGCAAGAAATTTCATTAAAAACAAATTTAAACGATGTCGGTGTTCGGACATGTCCCGGCCGGAAGAGAAAAACTTAGTATACAATATTATAACTCCGTATTTTAAATATATCCATAATGTAGAATGAGTTATATAAGTACTTTCATTATTTTTAATTACACTTTTCTCAAGAAAATTTTAAATTACATATTTAGCGCTTAATATTGTCGTATGTGCCAGATCCTACAGTGTTAACGGATTTTCATTTATTTTTTTGGGTCGGATGTACCATATCCTACAATATTACTTGTTGGATTATCTTTGGAGTTTGTCGTATGTGGTACTACCGACTTTGTTACCTGTCTTATATCGTCCGATTTTAGTCGGATATGGTACTATCGACTATGTTGCTTGTATAAGTTAATATCGGATATGATACTACCGACATTGTTTGTTGTAAATCATATAATTTTTAAGTTGAATGTGGTAAAACCGACTTAATTAATCGAATATTTCTAGTAATATTATAGTCGGATATGTCGTACCTATACTGTTTTATAACGTTTTTTTTATTTATTTTTCCTTTTTATGACTTACTAGTTGTTGCCAGCAGTTTTGTTTATTATTCATTATTTGTAGGAGAAGAATCCCCACTTCCAGAAGAATTTCAAGAGGATCTTATACAATTGCAAGACCTACTAGGAGATGTGTTTAACGATAGCACTATGAACCTTACAGAAAACATTCCTCATGCCATGGATCCAGAAACATCAGCATCGGGTACGTCGTAAATGTTGACTCCGACGTCAACTGAAACCCCAGATCTTCTAAACATTCCGGCACCTGTTGTTTCCAGTATGGCTTCACCAGAGGCTTCAGACATCACAC
>DWQL01001586.1:0-11136 GCA_018231265.1 Noctuana haematospila
TGAGGTTGGATGTAGATGTCCATGGGCGGCAGCGACCACTTAACACCAGGTGGCCTGCATGCTCGTCTGCTACTTCAAAACATAAAAAAAAAAAAAAAAATTAACATTGCAACATACAAAATTACACATAAGTATTGATTATTATATTTAGAGGGCTTCATAAATATAATTATCACAAACTATTCATACCCAGCGGTGGCTGTAACGTTCTTGTTTTTGTTGCTTTTAGGTGACTCATTCTGTACATATTTGAACTTTTCTTGCAATCTTTTCTCCATACTTTGCACCTCTTTTGTCGTCTCAGTTTTATTGTCTGCTGAAAGGATATTTAGACAACTGATAAATTGAACGAGGGAAATCTTTATTCCCCAAAACATAGGCAAGTGCATAGGACATGTAACATGCTAAAGAATACAACAATACAGTATTACATTATTACATGCAATGAAGCAGAAACCAAAATGCTCATTGGGCCATTTATATTTAATTATTTTTTTAATCAAGTGGTAGAAGCTCATTTCCAGTATTTTTGTATTGCAAATTGGAAGCTTGCCCATGTCCTTTGACAGAATAACCAGTATCGACCATCAACCATTTTTATGTTTCACTGGCTGGCGTAGGTTTCTCCCCACAACCGGGGAAGGCGTGGAGCATACTCCACAACTTTACTCCAATGCAGATTGGTACCAGTATACTTCATTGTTATTTATATTACAATTTACAATGGAACACCAAGAGTAATATTTAATTACAGTTATGGTAGTAACACCGCCAAGCAACTTGTAATTAATAAAAAAAAAATTTATTTATCAAAATAGAATTGTAATAAAAACGACAAAAATATTTTTTCCTACATAAATCTCACCTTTGTTCTCTGTATCAGAGTCATCTGAATCCATTGGGTTGATTCTAATCCTCTTTCTTCTTTTAGGAGCAATAGGTGTTTCATCTTCACTGTCATCATTCTTATTCTGTACATTTGGAGATGGGGACTCCCGTCTCTCACGTTTTTTATCTGTAATAATTAACAATTTAAAAACATCTAAACTTTAAGTTTAACTTTAAAATGCCAATGAATTTAAGTGTATTATATATCCTACATTATTGATTTTTTTTAGATAAATATACCCATGGACAAATAAATCTGGACTTCCGATCTAATGATCCTTTATCAACCTGTTCCTCGGCTGAGCTGGTGATTCTTGGTGACTTCGATGCACAGAAGAATAGTTATGGTCCAGTCCAGTACCACCCTATTTATCATTAATTTTCAGAGAACTGAGTGTACTCGCAAGTAGTGATAGGAATTAGTCTTAGTGTTTGGTACATGCTTAGCTTAGCACACTACAACTATAATTAAAAAAATAGTGAAAACTTCGTATTAAGTAAAGAGTAATTTTACATGCATTGCAATTCTTATTATAAGAATAAAAATATTTACGTACTTTCCTTAGTAATTTGCTTCACATTGGTCACCGGTGAATCTGATTTAGCGCCGTTACGATTGTCGGCTTTAGTTTTTTTATTACTTGGTGGGGTTTTGGTAAAATAATTAAAAAGGGTATTTGACCCCCCCACGCTGTTTCGTTTAGACATAATTCTTTTTTGTAAGTCTAAAAAAGACTACGAATACATATAGTTTTTACTATAAAATAAAACAACTTTTTCGACCAACTGACGGATTTTTGGCGCAATATTTGACAATTCTCTGACCTGACCTGACTCTGACATTTCAACAAAAATAAAACTTTTTTTTTTCTTTCCTTTGGCTTCACGCATTTTGCGCATTTGCCATTTTCAAAAACGGTGGAAATAAAACGGATAGGAAAGAAGATGGGAATTTGGATAAAACAATCAGAAAAGTTAAAAATGCAAAATAAAAAATAATCAAAATATTATAAATTCTAATTATAAACTCTAATACTAAATAGTAATTAATATTAATAAATCTAAATACTTATAATTTTTATTTTTTTTTTTTAATTTTAATATTATTTTCTAGTAAAAATAATGAAATCGTTTTATAAATATTGCTATTATTGCTATGAAGTAAACATATAATGGAAGAGGGAAATGGAACTTTAAAGGAAATAAGGGAAGCATAAAAGGAAGAGTGATTAAGAAGAGGGCAAGAAAAGAACATATGATTCAGGTCTCCAATGTCAGCGCCACAAACACAGTTAGAACTATCCAGCAAAAAGCATGTGGTTATAATTTACCAATAGGAAAGGACTGATTTAAATGACTGGTAACTTTTCAAACCGGTCGACACTCGACGAGCCACGAGGCGAACCTGACGTTTTGCTTTTGGCAAGTATGGTAATATTGGTTATGATGGCAACACCAACAAATTACCCGACGAGCGGGTCGCGACAAGTCCGCGCTTGAGTGTTGTGATTTGTCAATAACTTTTACAAACAAGTTTTATACTTAGAAATATTAAAACATATTATGAATACTACTGTGTCTTACTCATCAGGTAAGTTATATTCCCAGTAAACTTGTTTTCATTTGTGCTGTAAAATGTAAAGAAGTTTAAAGTTAGAGAGACGCATACGAAGGCCAGTGAATAGGAATTTCCTTTGCTATGTCAATGTGTGCAAATTTTGTGTACGTACTTGTTAAGATAATATCAAACATCGTAGATCGTAGGTGTGTTTTTGAACTTGGCTTATTGTTTATCTTTCAAGCGGTTAAAGATTTTTTACTAAAGTATTAAAGTTGCATTTCCTATAAAAATTAAAAATACTACTAAATAATGTACATAGATACGTACATTCGTACCTTAACTACTTCAGTTCAGTACCATCTGTAACACATTTTTTTCACAGCATCAGGACCACAAAGCAGAAGGTGCTCTACAGAGACTATCTACAGCATACAGGACAGAGAAACTGGTATGTCTCTCATTAATATACATTATCTTAACATGGTTCAAGTTAATCAATACAACTTTTTGGTGTGATGGAATTCTTACACTTTAAACGCAACAAGAATGGAATGGGATTTGCAGAATTAAAATTAAAAACAGTTACGCAATGTTGTGTTATTTGCAAGAGAATTTCCTTAGTAGTTGCTACATAACTTGCTGTCTGCTAGTAGCCAACATTTACTGATAGATAGATAGATACTGATAAATCCACTTAACAACTTGCTATCAACTTATGGATTTCTTTTGTGCTTTGTCAAAGTTCTCAACTGATCTTTTGAGTTATCGATTATTTATATTATTGAAAATGAACCTGTACTCTATAAGTAATCAACTAAGTTAATGGTCAAAATAATTTACATTGACGCTCTATGTAAATTATTGTGTGAAATTAAACCACTCCGGTAGACATAGAAATATACCTTTGTTGGGTGGACCTATTTTATGAGTTATGTTTTACTTAAACTATCTATATGGCGAAGTACAAGTTACATTCAATCCTTTACATTGTATGTCTTTGAGGTTTGTAGATGGTGGCAGTGCTAGTAAATACTGATAGATAAAAACAGTTGATCAATCTGGTAGTTGATAATTTATTGCCTTACATTATTTTAATGTTTATTGTCTAGTTAGTCTAGTTAATATAGATTAGTTTAAATTTTAAATATCATATTTTTAATAAGGCTGCTAAAAATATTATACCTACCAGTGATTTGTAGTATTTTTAGTTTTGTAGTAGTGCTTATTGACAATGCAACATTATCACGTTCAATGCATTTTTGAAAAAAATTTCATACCTACATTAATTAGAAATTTTTCATTTTACATTACAAACTGTCCACTTACTCAGTACCCATGTTTTCCTTTCCACTCATTACTCAGAATCAGAGTAGTTAGTTTAGTTAACCAATGAGTCAGGCACTAACAGTGCTACTTGTGCAGACATGTTTAGGTTCTTGAATTGAAGGAGTTTCTCATGCCATTGTTAATGTTGATACAGATAACACAAATTGTCTTCAATGTTATTGTTCAATTATTATAATATAGCAAAGTTTGTTCTTTATTACTGCATGTTTCAGTGGTGTAGGGTTCATACGAGATGATTCCCATTGGCTTACCTTGTTAAAACCTTCAGTAGTTTGTTAAATTACTGACGGTTTTTTGACTGTAATGGCTTACCTTACACCAAAATACATCTTTTGATAATTTTGTTTATCAAAAACATTAAAGGTAATATTTCTACAAAAATATTGTCTGTGTGTGTGAGTGTTTGTTTATTGATTTGTTTGTTCAACATACTAACTTATGTGTATGGTGACGTTGTCAGATGTGTTGATCCCCTGGTCACCGGTGCTGCCACGGTCAATGTGCTTCAGGCCAGACCCCGGAGGACAATGGACTGCTAACCTTTCATCCGCTTTTCTTACTTGTGTTGTAGTTAAATTATAATAATAATTAATAAATCAATATTGGCAAAGTTTTTGAATTCAGTAAAAAACAATTAAATGTAATATTTTTAACAGCACCACAAGTAATTTAGCTTTCTCATATTTAAGTCTTAATCAATATATTTTCTTAGCTTTAAAAATCTGATTTGAAGTGTTCTTGTGTTTTTTAATTTGCTTGATTTTAATTATATTGTTTTTATGTTACTTTTTCGTGTCTGTAGTGATACATACAGCAATAATCTTATTTAATACCATAATATGTTGTGATTTGTCTTAAGCTGTATTTGGTAAGTTTACAGTGTTAAAATTGTCTGCTGGTCTGAGCATGATGACTTATTAGTGTTAATTTGTTATAATTAGTATTTAGTATATTAGTTTGTTAGTGGTAGTGTGATGATAACAAAAGATGAGTGAAGCAATAAGTAGAAAAAAATGGAAAAAATAAGGCACAAAACCAGAAAAAATAATAATTAAAATACACAATAAAACAAAAATACTTAAAAATTTAAAAAATATAGAATGAAAAAAAATATTCAAAATATACAAAGAAATAATATTTAAAAGGACAAGAAAATAATATAATACAAAGAGGAAAAAAAAGATACATAGCAAAAAAATTGTGAGATAAATTGATAAAAAAAATGAAGAGACTTATTAATATCCAAAGGTTACCAGGTCACAAGTCAAATTGAGGACAGTTAGCTGTGCAGTGATACATAGATCAAAGGTTGCGGATAACTGACAGTGAAGCCAGGGCTTGACAATTAGCGGGCGGCAGGCGGACACATTGTTCATTGTCTGGTGTTTGTAGATCTGTTGCGTGACACGAGCGACACAGAGTGGTGCGACAGCGACGAGGAGAGGCTTGTGGAGTTCGAGCCGGTCACCGACTCTGAGGAGGGGGGGCTGATCGACGGCGACTCGTCCGGGAATAGCGACGTGAGTATAATGTTATTACATAATATAATCATTTCTAGGCAGTGGACAAAGGAAAGTAATGAAATTCATCTGCTGTTCCAAATCACATACTCAATAATATTTAAAATCTAAAAAACTTAAGATTTTTAACAAAGTATGGGTGAGTCCACTGTGTGCTTCAGCAACAGGTGACTTCGCTCTTCCATAAACATTTTAACTTTTTAATTGTTTACATTCTCTAAAACTATTATTTTTAATGAGCCTGATTAAAAGAGTGTATTATTCTCAATTCCAGAACGAAATAATAACGACAAAGGTGATCGAGGTGACGAGCATTTCGATCAAGGAGTACGATGGCGACCAGGAGTACGTGGACTCGGAGCAGGCGGCGTCGGACAGCGACAGCGAGATGGACTTCTACGACTACTGGAACTGCGCGCAGTGCCAGGCGCAGAACAACAACCCGCTCTATAGATACTGCGAGAAGTGTTTCAAGGTTTGTCCCTCTGCCAAATACACCTCCCACTCCCCCCACTAATGCACTAGCTAATGAAATTCTAAAACTTCGCATGATCACAAAAACAGATAAGCGGTCACATTCAGAATTAACATTTAATTTACACATTTAAATATACCGAAAATTCCCACATTTAGAAAATGAAGTTTTCACTTAAACAAGCAGTTCAGTTCCAAAACGTCGTATGATCACATTTATTTGTAATTAGTAAGTAATGTATTTACTATTTAGTAAATAAAGTTCTCTCACTAAGATGCATGAACATGTTAAGTTTTTATAAATAAGACATGACAAGCCTTAAAGATAAAATAAATTAATGGGAACTAGATTCTGAAAAGTAATCATTTTTAGAATGTAGCATAAATTTTCCACATTTGCTTGAATTCCTTTTACGAGTAAGTAATGGGGAAATACTATTGCTGAAATATTGTTTGAATTAATCAGTTGAACTACTGAAATTACCCCCGAGATGTGAACCTGAAAAACCAGAAAGAAGTCAGGGAAGATTTTTAGCATTTTTTGTGGACTACTTAAATGTGTGAAAGGTGATACGAGGTAAAGTCTTAATTAAGATACTGGAAGTTTTGGTTCAAGTTGTACCTTAAAAAAGATCGTCGTTTAGCACAGAATATAGTTATCTACAGCTTGTCTGTTGTGTTAAATTATGAAGAGTATTAAGTATGTTGAGTATAATGAGAATAAATGCCTTTTGATTTAAGGCGTCCTCTGCATTTATACCTACTTATTAAACAAAATGTATGTTTTTTTTCATATTACATTGGACTGTTACGCTCACGGTCCACTAACCGATCATTTTGACTGTAAAATATTTTTCATTGCTTTTTTACCATTTCTAGTTATTTTTTATAATTTTTAACAGAAAATGATAATAATCACGCTGTGAAATACTAACACTATATTCAAAATAAATAACCTTACTATCTTATCTGTAACGTATTTTTTATGTAATGTATTTTTCCTTTTTGAGTATTAATATTTTTTATATTAATATGTGTATTTTAAAGAATCTTTTCTTACACATTATTTTAATGTATTTAAATTTATGTAATCTAATATGTATGGTTTGTTCCACGACGTGTAATTACACGTACGTCACAGGCGTATAAGCTTTGAATTAACACTAAATTTATAACAAATGCATTCTAGGTACGTAAAAATTTCTTCCCATCGAGACCGAGGCGAAAGCACAAGCTAGGCACGAGACTCAAAGGCGAAACACTAACGCATACTCTTTCAAAAGACTCGGGCGTAGAGTCTGTCACCAACAGCCAGGAATTGAGCCAGGAGTTAAGCCAGGAGAACGATGAGGTCGACGGCCCCTCGCAGCCGACCGACGACAATAGGTTAACTAACAATGTGATATTAGGTAGGAACCCCAAACGCCGCGCCGAATCAGTCGATAGGAACAACAAACGCATCAAAACCGAATACTCTGGATCCGAAAGCGATTCGGAGCCGGAAAACCACAACATAGAGGTAAAGCCACTCGTTAAAACGGTCAGCGATCCGTCAGTGATGGTTGACGAACCTGATTCTATAAAACTCACGAAAAAGGCCATAGCCAACTCGTTAAAGGAAAAACTTGAGAATGACAACATGTGCATAATGTGCTACTCAGAACCGAAGTCGGGTGTTTTCGTGCATGGTCGTATCGCTCACATCTGCTGTTGTTACAAGTGCGCGAGGCAGGTTTGGGCGAAAGCCAAGCGGTGTCCGGTCTGCAATTGTAAAGTTAGCAACGTTTTAAGGGCAGTGGTTATGTAGAACAGTTTCAGTAATGGCGAGCCGTTCACGAATTCGCGTGCAATAAAATTATTCCATAGTGAATGGGAACATTGTTGATCTCCCTTAAAATAATGCCATCAAAAACACTAAACAAAAACAAGTCTCGCAACTCAGTTTTTCTACACCGTAAAAACTTGTGAAATCCATATAATACAAGTCGGTTAATTTATTTAGTCCCTACTTAAAGGTCCTTTTTTTTGTCTATTTAATTTAAAATTTAAGAATTACATGTCATTATTCCAACAAATCTGTCGTATTCCAAATCTGGAAAATCAAGGGCAGAATAGAGTTGTACAAATTATTATAAATAACTATGTTTTGTTAGTTAGCAATATAAATAAAAAAGCAAGTCCAAATAAATAAAAGTAAAGCCCTGCGGCTTATTTTATAATTGTTTTCTACTTATTATTGGCTGTGCCTTTATCTTTAGTATCCTAAGCTACTGCTAAACTGAACCTCTGCCCGATTTAGTTTACTTTAAATCTATAATTTAGCGTTACATCAAGTACCTACTACTACATGATAGCCGTTATAAGAGTACCAATATTAATATTTCGCGCGTATTATATTTTGCATCCACCTCAGAAAAACTCTAAGTCAGTCACTGAACAAACAAACAACGTCATTCAGAGTAAAGTTGTCTCACGCTTTCGCGCTGTTTTTACGTTGACATTGACAGTGACGTATTGCTAATCAACACAGACAACGAGAACGAGACAGAGTATGTATGGCACATACACTACAACTCTGATTTAAGATGATTGTAATTGTCTTAGAATTATTGTCTAAAAGTAAACTTTCATCGGTCTTTCTCAATTATGGTTTATAATACCTATTAACCCCAGGCGCTAAGTAATGTAAGTGTATATTTTATTATTGTAAATATCTTTACTACAATCCACCGAGAAGAGTGTTAATATATTTTCATTAAAATGTTAATAAGTAGATATTAGGAAAGAATTTTGATTTTGCTTATGTAAAATACTGTATATTTTATTTCCATTTAATAATTAAAGACCCGTTATTACAAATCGGATCATCGGATCAGTCAACAGGATGTGCTAGTCGAAAAAAAAATTCAGTTATATAAATAAATATGTAATAAAATAGCAGCAGCATCATTAAATATATTATTATTATATCTTTTTTTACATACTGAAAATGTTTTCTTGTGTGTCAATACGGTTAAAAATCAAAGTGCTGTAGTAAATCACAAAATTGCGTTACCTTCCCACCATGTTAATTTCGTAATCATTATTATGTTACTTTTATTTAAATGTCGAATTTTATGTTGATTGAAAAAAAAATAAAAAAAAAGATCCCAAAAAAGAGTAAAAGAAAAGATTAATTTTCAAAATATTAAAAAATTATAATTGATTATTGATTAATAATAAAATTTTCTTTTCCAGGATTTTTGCATTTTATTTCATGGCCTTATTTCCTTTTAATATTTACTTCAATTAAGTCATCAGTTAATTGAAGAGGTGATGTATTAATGTTAGTCATCAGTCATATGGCGTGAGAGCGAGAAATGGAAATTTGTTTAAAAAGTTCTTTTTATCAAACAATTTTACCACCAAAATATTTGATCAGGTTTTTCCGCAAACGTGAAGCAAGATATTAATGGACTCCGGGCGATGTGCCGGCTGTCTCATCTCATTTAATTTTGGTGCGGTAAACTAAATAGGGCGCCTCAAATAATAGTGTCCGGCATATACCTACCCTGATTTAACTCAAGTACTAGCCACAAGACATGCTTAGCGATGGTACCACCCAGGCGGATGTTATAGGCTCAACACCTACCAAAAAGCAAGCGACATAATAAAGCCTAACTATCGAAATATTCGCAACGTCAAATACCTATTATTCTTAAACATCGCGGATGTTCTCAAAAGTGACAAAACCATAAGATAATCACGTCACGACCGTGACACGATCTAAATTTTGAATATTTCAATGCAATATAATCCGGCAAATGGCGCGCAACTAGTCACGATTAAAGATAACAAAACCTTTTTTTATGTAGGTACCTACCTACCGATGTGGTTACTCTACAAATTAGTAAAAATCTGGGCTTAGTGTACCTGGAGCCATTGGAGAATCCTGGAGTGACGTCTATTGTGGATGTCGTGTGTAGAATGTAGATCTGTAGATGACAACCCCTCTAACAGTCTGTTGTTTGCTGATAGAATAGATTAAGATTTATGAAAATCTTAGAATAACTCCATTGCAAATTAATATTTACGATTAATTTTACCTGTTTTAGGTACATAATACTATTCTGTACTTTTATTTTTATGAAATATAGATATACCTACCTACCAAATTAGGAAAAATACCAAGATATGTAGGTATAGATAGCAGGTACCTACGTATGCTAAGAGACGCATAATTATCATTTTGTTTTCGATTCGAAAGGAAGGACTACAAAATTATGAATGAATCATCGAGGGCGAACGACGCGACGTGAGGCACACAGTCATGTAACTACCTACCTATATCAAAAAACAATACTTAGCTTATTGGTATACGGTTGCCGCTTGCCGTCCGCCACCCCCGACTTATCGGACGCACACAACGTCTGTCTACCGATATTGCCGTACTGCCAGCCGAGTGCCGACACCGACCTCCGAACCAAACCAAACCAGTCGCGTTTTGCCGGTTGAACGTAGTGCACGTCGCCTTCGCTTCTTTCCTGTAACAAATCTTTAGGTAAGTCACGCCTTTTTTACATAAAATTATAAAGTTTTAACGTTGCTGTTGTTGATCAACAGGCTTTTTTTATTTCTAACGTAAAGAACGACAGTTTTAAATAAACCAAAGAATAACTACCGATCAGTCACCGATGTATCACTCTACACCGGCGATCGAAGACGTGTAAATAATATATTAAAATATGGACTCATTCTTTAGGAATGCTTTTATTTTGTTGTTACTTAGGTAATTAGTAATTACCTATTTGACGATTTGTTTGTTTATTTCCTGATTGAGAATTAAGTCTTCTACTGTAAAGTTCAAGTTAAGTTGTTTATTCCAAGTAACGGTTGTATACGTGTAATTTCATTGCATTCCCCGAGTGCACCTTACGTGTCAATATTTCTTTATAAAGTTGATATTAACAGTGCACCCTGCCGATCGACCATGGCTTCGTTGATGAAGGTGAACTTTATAAAGTAACTGGGTTTAATTCCAATAAACTTATACCTATTGAAAATTATATTCAACTTGTGAGTCATATGTTTTTTTCGTGGCGGGTAATGGGTATTGGAACATTACGTTTGTTCGAATTTGAAATATTCGAATAACACAATGATGTCTCTTATTACTTATTAAGTTGAGCAATGGCTTCATTTATTTTGGCGTGACTCGAATATCCGAGGCGAGGGTGAACTAATTTGGGGGAGATATCGACGTATCGTCTGTGGACTTACAAAAGTTTGCATTTACCATAATCAAGTCCTCATAAAATTTAACTAGGTATACCTATACCTACCAGTCAGTAAAATTATTTTCGCATC
>DWQL01001587.1:0-11136 GCA_018231265.1 Noctuana haematospila
GGTGAATAGCACTATTAATGCACGGGTGTCGCCAAGTTTAGATCAAAAATTTATTAAGGTGATACTTTAATCCCGGAAAATGAAAGGGTACAGTCAAAATATAAAACCTTGGTCTAATTTTAGTGAATTCAAAAATCAATAGGTGCTTTTTTGCTGTACCCCTAATGATATTAGGAACGTAATTGCCGAGGCGTGAACTGCCAACCGACGCGGGGTCGCAATTTGTGGGTACACGCGAGTCGGCAGCGAGTTTCCTTCCGATTTAATATGGGTCATGTTAGACCCATGACATCAACACGACTGGGTTAAAACGGCTGAGCATTAGAATGTTTACACAAAAAATTTGAGAAACTTGACAGTAGAGATTTTAAAAAATGCTGGATTAAAAAATTTTAATACTTTTATTACTTGTACGAGTAATCGCCCATCTATGGGTCGAAAAACTAGTTTCATAAAAAAATATGTTATTCATAATTTATGCTTTGTTTACTAGATCGCGGTAAAAAATATGTATGTAATGAGGCGAGAACAGCAAAGTCAAACGCTCAAGTTCATTGACATATGGGAGAGCCTTAATTTGTAAGATCGCTTGGGTTCTAAACTACCAGCTGGGCTAAGCTTGCCAAAATATTGCCGACCGTTGATTTAAGCTTTAAAAATATCTTTTCCAGGTCGAATTCGCTAGTATCAGCATTTACGAAGTTAGTTGAGATATTATTAAAGTCACTTTAAAAAAATAATTTCGTAAATCTGTTCTACACTCAATGAACTAATAGGTATCTATTACATATACGTAGACAAACTGCTCGAACAATTTGCTCTAGGCGTCGTGCACTAAGTACCTTCACAGTATTAGCTACGACGTTGATAAATATATCCCTAGCGTCTAATAGACGTGCTATAACGTTATAAACTTTTAAACGTCTTTTAAAATGAACGACCTGCTGCATATGATCGAAACTCGACCGCTATTTATTATCGATTTTTTTAAGAATGAAGAAATAGGAAACTATAAATGCTTCTCCCAAAAAACACTTCACACTCACAGCCCCTCATTAGGATTTTCTGTATCGTAAGCGCCATGGACACACACAGGATTTACAGTGTTCCTGTCCTACAAGTACAAAGAAAATTACCAAAACACCCAGACGGAAACAGAAATCTAAATTCATTATTGAAATTTCCACCCCGCTTGGAATCAGACCCAGGACCCTTCGAATGGTGGACTGTCATGGTAACCATTTAATTATCTGTTACATTTTTAAAAGATTAAACCTGATCAGTGCCAACGTAGCCGGAAGAGATTTATCAATGTCGAACCAAATACTGTCGAAGTGCTTAGCACATGTCGACTTAGACGGATCGCTGCTTAGAGCGGTATCAGTTACATGATGCATTAAAAAAATCTTCCACAAAGTTTATGATCGCCTTGTACCTTGCAATTTATTTTCTACTGTTGGGGCACGAATCCTGAACGGTAACGTGACGAAACGCGCATGAAATTTGCCACAAGCGATGACCCATGCGAGGACCGGCCGCGCCCGTGGTTGCTTAACAATGTGATAACTTGCGATTCACATTGCCAGCGGGGTTATGCGCCCTTGATGTATTTGAAGTATTTCAAAATATTTCGGCTTCCCTAGAAATCTGGGACCGTGAAAAAATGTCATTCTGCACTAATAGCCACAAGCTAGTGTAGACCACTCAATCAAATCAATCACGACCGTCAATCACTCACGAGTATTTCCGCGCATTCGAATCAAATTCTAAACAAGATGGAAGTCTGCCAAACGGGGCAGAGGAGTGAAACTTCAAGTGAAGTAATGCAAAGTGAAGTGAAGCGAAGTAACGCTTCGCTAAGGCTTGATTGCGCATTCGGAAGTTCTTTGAAACAATAGTAGGTAGATAGATACAGCAGCATGATTGGTTTAACTATTTATATATTATGAACCATTCAGTGAAATTTGATTATGTAATAAGTATTTCCTTAACTTAGTGGTTTCTTTTTATATTGTTTATGTCTCCGGCGGCCTTTTGTGCATAAATTTTAGTAATTTAATATTTTGTATTTTTACCGACTTCAAAAAGGAAGTTCTTTGCTTGGCTTACGGTATGTCTTTTTATTTAAATTTTATTAGGATTTTATTAGAACATTATGTTTACAGTAAATGACTAATGGACAAGGATGACATTCACACAAATACCGTACATTTCAAAGTTGCTAAACAAGATGGCGGGCTGCCAAGCGTGCTGCCAAGCTTTACTTCGCTTTGTTGTTTTTAGGACAATGTACCTCAGAAATTGCTTAGATGACTACATTAATGGCCAGTGTCACTGATCTAGGTAGATTATCTAGGTGCAGTAGTATATTTGCAAGTGCAATTTCTGTATTAAGGTTAACTTCGTCAAATCAGCTGATTAGCGATAAGATCGCCTGTTGTACGTACTGTTTTCTACAATGTCTATATTTTATTGTATCTTATTTGTATGTACAGTAAAGTGTTGTAAATAAATAAAGCAGGTATGTAGTCTATCTATAGATTATCTACAGATAGATGTGTACAGAGCCTATTATCAACTCCTGTTTATGTAGGTTACGTTAGCCAGCGGTCACATGACATCAAAATTAAGCAATGAGATAGTCACATTGACTAATAAGATAAACGAATTCTTTGAATGGTTGATAATCATCTGAATTTATAAAGTTGGTATTGCCTACATTGCGATGTAAATGTTTGTCTGGAAGAGATCGCTATTTTTAATGATTAGACCGTCAATACAAAACAAGCTGAATAGAGCTGAAAAATAAAAATAAAAATTTCTTTTTACATACACCCCACTTTAAGTGTAAGTTTTATAACTAGTATTGAGTCCCGCAGTTTGTATATCACACAATGAACTACTTCACGCTCAGTTTACGAATCACAGTTCATATCATACTACAATTTGCCCCAAAAAAGGCTGCCCTCAATAACCCAGTTCCAGTTGAATTGCTGAACAAACAGGCTGCGTATTTGGGCTCAGTGAGGTGGTACTTACGCGTCATTGCTTAATACTTACTAACTTTATTGGATCCACAGGGCACAGGAGTAGCGGGAAACCGCTTGACCCTCAGGGCATAGGACCGGGCGGAGTGGTGCCACTTAGTGGAAGCCTATGTCCAACAGTGGACCTCCAAAGGCTGATAGATGGATGGAACTTTATTTGCTATAACAAGTATGTACTTCAAAATTATATATTTAACTTCTGACGACCCGTGTGGTGTAGTGGTTACCACGCCAGTCCACCATTCGAAGGATTCGATCCCGGCGGGGCAAACATTTAAATGATGAATTTAGATTTCTGTTCCCGGTCTGGGGGTTTATGTATGGTGCCCATGGTACCCACGACACAGGGAATCCTGTGAGAGTGAAGCGTTATTATTATATTATTTATTAACTAACTGAGCAATGCTATTTCAACCGCGTTAAGAATTGTAACGAAATTAACGTGTGTGTCACGTGTAATCGAGATTAGCGCGTTTAGACACGCACACAACAAACGCGACCTAAGTAAAATAATTCGATACTTAAATAAAATCAATACAATTTAAGTAACGTTTAAAGTACTTATACCTGTATCGTCAATGATTTATAAACGCACTACAAAGGCGCAACTTTGATATAAATGCAACCACCACAGAAAACACTCTGGACTCAGTTGGCTATACTCTGCGTTCATTAACTTCATAAGCTGCTTATACGAAACAGCACCTCACAATATTTCGTGGTAATATTATACTCTCTGGGAGCATACTTTAAATTTACTTCGAATAGGGTTGCCATGCATCTGAGTTAAGTCGGACGTTGTTAGGTACTCACGAGGATAGATTTTGACGGATCACGATAAAAAATTCAATAAGATTAGACGGTAAAATATAAATCAGTATAAATTAATTCGAACCAGAATTCATCGCGGTTTTATTTAATAACCGATTTCCAAACAAAAATTGTATAAAACCGAGTATATTATTATAATAACAACGCTTCACACTTACAGCCCCACACTAGGATTCCCTGTGTCGTGGGTGCCATGGACACATACAAAAACAATTACACAAACACCCAGACCGAGAACAGAAATTTAAATTTATCATATAAATTTTTGCCCCACCGGGGATAGAACCCGGGACCCTTAGAATGGTGGACTGACATGGTAACTACACCACGCGAGTCATCAAACGTCCGGTCGTCATTACATTAAATACAAATAGGACCGAATACACACAACATAGATACTCGTATACAAATTAACTGGGAATCGTTCGACTCTATAAGTTTGTGGGTTGGCAACCCTAACTGAGAACTTTGATCAAAACTCTCCCTAGCTCCTAATAAATTCCCATTATATTTTTCTATTTTCGTAAACAGCATTAGGCGCTTGCAGGCAAACTTGTGCGACCCTCAAGTGCCGAATTTCGTTGAGTTTTTCGGGCAAGTTATAGTTAACAAATTGTGTTGTCCACTTTTTAGAAACGGGTTGACATTTCATTTCGTCGATGTCGCTTGTACGTTATAAATATGTAAAACTTTTGGGACCATGAATTAATGCCAACTTCTAGAGCTACGTATCCAAGTAAGTGTCCAAGTTACGAATAAATTGAAATTGAATATAATATACTCGTAGTTACATTTACCTTCGACAGTTTGTGAAAAAAGGAAAGTATGAAATATTAAACTTTAAACGTTCTTGGAATTGTTTTTATAGGAATTGGATTAGTGTTAAGTGATCCCTGCAACCCACAGACATCCATCTTTAATTCTCTGTTTCTGACATAACACAGATTAAGCAACCTCGGGCGCGGTCGGCATTTAAAAATAGGGGGGTAGTTCGTGGGACATGTTAAGCTGTCGGTCCCGGTTGTTATCGACATAATATAACAATCGTTAACCTATTTTTTTTTATTTATTTATTTATACAAAAACATATAAACAAGCTGAGAAAGTTGTAAACAGTGGAAGTAGTATAATTTGTGTCGCCACTGTTTACACCCACCTCGGAGGAAAATAAAATAAAATAAAATTTGGCGGCACTTTAGGCCGTTTGACAACATCCGACACTGATTGGCCACTAACCCCTATCTCCACCAATCCGCATTGGAGCAACGTGGTGGCATACTCCACCGACTACTGCGACTGTTCCAAGCAAGATCTATGACTAAACAGTGGGCCATGAAAAAGGTTGCAAGCATTAAATAAAGTTAAAAGGCGTTAATGTTACATTGTCGTCTCCAAGCGACTTAGTTCAGAAATAGTATTCCCAAAGACAAATCTAAAAATCATTGAACTACTTAGAAACGACGTTACACTAGCCATTACGATTTCTTTAAATTCTTTAAAACGTTTAAAAGATTTACATTTAAATTATCGGCTCATTAGGGCTTCTTCGACCGTAAGCTAAGATTGGGACCATTAAAATGCAGACTGCATTTAAATGGTCCCAAGAAAATAATATAAATTTATAACGAGCTTATTTTCTCTATTTAAACATATATTTGTCGTAAATGGCTGCAATTTATATGGGTTGGAATTAAAATAGATAACAATTGTATAAACCGTTACTTTGTGGAAATCTTTTATTACTAAACTACCTATTTTAAAATTGCCAACGTATCGTAGTGTATACTTTTTTCAAGTAAATGACACCAACAATGAAATTATAAGTTAAAATTAGTAGAATTTAAAAGGAACTGGGTTAGTAGGAAATTGGTAGTTTAAAGTAAAAAGCTGCAATAAGATTTAAAGACATTAATTTTTTTTGCTTAATAATTACTTGCTAATCGTTTCTCTTTGTTTCCTTCTGAAACTTTTCATTAGTGTAAGTCATTGGTGATAATAAATAAGTACCTAGATATTTATTGATAAATATAGTTGGGAGATATGTACTCATGATAAACTTGTATCGAAGGAGTATAATAAACATTATATCTCGGATATAATACGTAATAATACTGGCATTATAACATGAGCGCTTTAAAAGCACTATTAGGCAGTATCGAAGAGCCGATCTCGCTCAAACCAGTTTAAACCAGTATGAACCGGAACGCGCCGCCCGCGGCCAGTTCTCGTCGGTCAATACTGGATATTACAAATAATATTTGCCCTCAAACCATCCAGCGACAAATTGTCATTTCAATACAGAATCGAGGATGTTATTTTAAAGGGTCGATATCCTTTATGTCAATAAAAATGATAAAATCCGCACAATTTATAAAAGCAATATTACGGTTGTGGATTTATGGGCTGTAAATCCGAAACCACCATTTACGGGTATTTTATTTTCCTGTCATTGTTTGGTTTAAAAATAATATAACACTTTTCGTATAACTTACTCTATTATGATCTGTGTCTATTATGTATGGTGTCCTCGATCTCACACGACATTTTATAAACACGATTCACACAGCTGTTACTAAATTCATGTACTATTACTTTGCAGTATCGCCCTACCACGACACCAGTCTCAGAGCTCATATAAATTTCAACATGACCTACATGATTCAACACTTGGGATACAAAGGGCCGCCTGTCTTCGTATTCCGCTTGTATCGTCAATATATAGTAAATATGTATATTGTAGGTATATAATGTAATTCGGTGCTTGTAAAGTTGGTGGTGATGCACACGATTATCTGTCATGTTTGCTCACTATCAGGCTAAAGCTGCTGAGACATTATACACTTGATTTTACAGAAGTTTTGTCTCCCGGCCTACCGTATTATTTGACATCCATTGAATGTGTAGAAATACCTTATGATGAATACAAATTTTGAGTTTGATTTTATTATTTACCCTTAGGTATGTATCAGGTTTTATAAGTACAGTTTAACTCACTCTCAAACTTTCATTCAGATTATTGCCCACTTCCCTCGCTATTTCCCTCGTCACTCGTAAAGTGTGTGGCCGGTGTAGGTATTAGTTGCAGAGTCCACAAAACACTAGTTGGCCTGCATCCATATCTTATTACTGTCCTATGAACTAACTCTAATTTTTTCATCGAGAATAACAAGCTTACACTTCTCGTGAAACACCCGGCGACTGATTTGACGACATCATAAAATAAGTCAGGTTGTAAACTCAAATGGCGACTGTGACGGATAAATTATTTTGTTATGCAAATATAGTACGTGTTTAGAGCCTGCCTAAGTGCTTACTCGACACTTTATTCTATAGAAATATTATTATTTTAGTTTATTTTTTATTACATTGGCTCCTCTTTGCGAGAAGTCGAATTTAATTCCTTATTAATTTTGCTTTGGAGTGAAAGCGACAAGAAAAGACCGTCAAGAAGTATAAAGTAAGCAAAACATCATGACAATGGACGTAGATGACCATGGATTGCAGTGACTACATAATAACATTAGGTGCTACTTATAAACGAATAGCAGGTGCACGCGACTTCGTCTGCGCAAGATTAGTATTTCGAGTAATTGACACAATATCTTTATAAATTGTAGCCTATGTGTTATTCTGATGTATAAGCTATATTATTGTAAAGTTTCAATAAAATCCATTCAGTAGTTTTTAATGAAAGAGTAACAAACATTAATCCATCCATCCACACTTACAAGCTTTCGTGTTTATAATATTGGTAGGATTTAAGCATGTGAGTATAAAAATTATAATCACCGTTCAATATCGATTTTATCATAATTCTGGGATACCAAGAAGTCAGTACAGTTGTACAGTTCTTCAGATGCAAACAAAAGGGAATGGTCCTGATAGAAAACATTTTTATTTACTTTGTCAATAAGTAGGTATGTTAATTCTTATTATTCGATCTATCATAAAATAAATACGTTTACTTCAAAGCATATTAAAATCGCAATGTTTTTTCTACATTCGACAAAAGTTAATTCAAATTTCACTTCTTTAAATAAACGTTCATAAACGCTTAAAAGAGCCTTTGAGATTTGCCAAGTGACTGGTCGCGGTAATAGCTTTATGGGCAATCAATCAACGATGGGCGGAGTCGCGTCCGTGATGAAAAATGAGAAAATGAATGTAGATATAAAAAATATGGAAATTACGTGCCCCAGAGGCTTGATAGGCGCCTTTAGAGTAACCAGTAACTGTTTTTTTTTAAAGTAAGACGACGAACATACACGCCATGCTGGAATAGAATTCGTAAGGAATTAGTAGGTATATGTAGAACGTATTCTTCACATACTCATTGTTTGTCACAACAAAAACAAATTCAAACTCAAAAATTTTATTCATTTTAAGATGTATTTGTAAACGGGGTGAACGTTAAATAATACGGTACATCCATCGGCCTTAGGCGTTCTTTAGCCTAAGGCAGGCCTGGCAAAAAACAGACGAATAAACCTCTCGGTATTCCTTTAAATCAAATGTATATATATGTATATATGTTATAACAATAGCTTTAGTCTGAACATAAAGTCAAGATATAAACTGCTCCCAGGACACACATACTGCTTTGCTACTTAATAAAATATTTTTAAAATGAGTTCGGCAACCGAACGGCCATAGGAGTAAATTAAGATTTCCCAAATGACGGTTCATACTCGTATTTCATCATAAAACATTGATTTTATAGTAAACTAGCTACCCTAGCAAATGTTACGCTGCCATGTTATAACAATATCGTGATTTAAAAATAGGGGTTGGCTATAGAAGGGTGAATATTTAGGGTTGTTTGTATTTTTTAATGGCACATTATAAAAAAATAAAAAGAAAAGTTATCAATCATGACAACCCTTATCAATCATGGGGTTTGAAAAATAAATAGTAGCCGATTCTTAGACCTACTGAATATGCGTATAAAATTTTATAAAAATTGGCCAAGCCCTTTTGGAGGAGTATGGTAACTAATATCGGGATACGAATTTTATATATAAGACAATAACAAGATGCTAGCGAATACTTCACTGAGGTAGTGAAGTCTTTGAAACTATCAGTTCCTATTTCCTGTCCCTGCTACAGGAGATGCTGTACCAAATAAGGCCCGAGTTCCACTAATGTGAAGAGGAGATGCGTTGGATACGAGCAGCATAGGGCGAAGGTATGGACCAAATTGAAACGAGACCACACGGAAAGCACCAGCTTTAAATAAAAAAGTATCATCAAATCCGGTTCACCTAGTCAAAAAATTTTGAGGTAACAAACATAAAACCACCTCCATTTTGGAAAACAAGTTGCGAGAATAAGTAGAATTAAAATAACGCTTCACACTCATAGCCCCACAGTTACGTAGTAACTATTATCTAATCTGTGCCCCCACTAGGATTTCTGTGTCATGGGAGCCATGTACAAAGTAATACAGACCTTTAAAAAACCTAATTTTATATATAATAAGTAATTTTTTAAATTAAGTGTGTAATTTAAGGTCTTATTAAAAACCTCCTCTCCTCTCTTCTGTTCTATGCTTTAGTAGAAACTGATCCTTAAAGTTAATAAGCTGTCTGCTAGCACCACATCCGGCTTTCGGCGACATGCTCTTCCGATGGTATTTAAAATGTGAATGAACGTCATTTCCTATCCATGGATATTTTATAGAAACTGCAAGCCATATTTCACTAGTGCATACAGGTAATTTGATGTTAATTAATTGTTGTACGGTTAATAGCCTAAGGTGAAAGCCCCAATGCGATTGCGCGCACTTCCAAATATTTGCCAAAGTTTCATATTAGTTGTCAATGAATATACATTATTTTTTATTGTTATCAACACATACTTAACTCATTACTTATTTACTCTCATTACTTATGACTCTTATTTACCTACTTAACACATTAGTCGTTTTCTAACTCCTCCTAACAAACGATACCGATATTTATGATTCATTTGACTTCACTTTGATTGGTATGATAATAACACTAGTGGGCACCAAAATATAGGATGGCGTTTGCATAATGGAAGCTGAGTTTATAGTCGTCGAGTAAGTACGCATTTAATTGGTGGTAAACCGTCCCCGGTTGAGGGGAGAGACCCGTAACCAGCAGTGGGATATAAAAAGGGTTGAAGGCTGGCAGGTAGGTGGTAAAGCTTACAGAGTTCACCCGAAAAGTACCACCGCTGCCCTCATAACCCACCCTGAAGCAAGTCTTTTAGCAAATACCTAATTGTGCAACGCCTTCAAGTGTGATGTCAGATAGGACTTCTCTCCTTGAGCTTAGCCGTGGAAGTCCATGGGTTGCAGTGACTACTTAACAGGTGGCCTGCATTATCGTTTGCTACTCTTAAACGATAAAAAATATTAAAGTCGAACTTTAAGCTTTTTGACATTATCAAAATTATCTATGCTTAAACGTAGGAGCGTATTTATATCTGTGCTGACCGTGTTGTTGTATACTGAAACGCGCTGCAGCCACAGATAGCTACTTAGCTGTTATAGAGCTTATACTTCTTAAGGGGGAATATCTCACTCAAGCAAATGAGCATTCCTTCCAGTCTGGTTGATCTGTATGCATTATATGTATTGTAGTATTCATTCAGTAGCAGACAAGCCATGTTCTATTAAATTGGAATATTAAATTGAATTTTTGAATTTGAATATTAATTTTGAAATATTATGACGGAGCAGTACATTCCTATTTTAAATAGATTTTATGCCAGTTAAACGGTATACAATTTATTTGATAGTGCGTAAAATATAGATTTATAAGTATAGTCTTGCGCATTGGACCCGCTAGTAATCGCAAGTAATATAAAGTTTACCTGTGCCTGAGAGAGTATTTCTATGATGAGATTTACATCAGATTTAATCCAGTATATACTTATATACTTGTCATACAATACTGCTTTTAAAACTACTGTCTAGCTCTCTAGCTACAATAGGAGTTGGCTTGGTGACGCTCTACCTATTATAGGACCACTGGATAAAAACTACTAGTTACCAGAGACAAGTACCAGAGACAGAATAATCACACACGCAAGTATACGCGACCGATTCCATTCCCCTAAGGCACGAATATTACGCCCACACGTACCACTCAGGACCTACTCCATATCATGTTATATACATAAGTACACTTAATGCATATAACGATCACGCATGGTCAAGTTTATTCGATCAAGGCTCAAGTCTCATGCAAATTGGACGGTTTTAGTGGTGTGAAGGGGCGCGGGGGAAGGG
>DWQL01001588.1:0-11135 GCA_018231265.1 Noctuana haematospila
TGTCTGTCTGTGGAGGCATCACGTGAAAACCAGTGAACGGTAGCCCTATCGCGAACATTTTACAAATCCGTCATCGATTAGTAACAGTTAAATTTTGTACGGAATTTTGAACAGCGCTCCGGACGGATTCCTATTCTCACATCGATAGGGTTTGGACGTAGGCTAATTATAAGTACTAATTGTAATTTTTCATTTATTAAAATAGTTTTAATTTAATTCTGGTTTTTTTTTGGAGTGGCTGAGCGCAGTCTGTAGGTCACTCGCGGGCCGGTTCGCGTTAGCTAGGGCTTCTCACATCGAAGAACACGTCGCAAATCACCCGGGTGGCCATCCAGCCCCGTCACCGAGTATCCGGAATCTACGGTCCTGCTGCAGCTCAAGAGGAGTTTCAAGAAATCTAATCACCAGAGAAGACCAGATGAAATTCCAGTAAGTGCACTTGAATTGTTCTCGTGTTGCTTTCCTTTTATCCCTAAGTAAACCTTCACCATTTTCCACCCTAGATCAGGTAGGGACCGGCAGTCTGAATCTAGTCAGGCTCGCCGTGATATCGTTAGCGATAGTATTAGAAATTTAGGTTTAGAATCTAGCGATTTATTAAATACTTCATATACTAGTTTAAATAGCGTTAATTCAAATATTAATATGTCTTACGAACCCGATACTATTTTCAAGGCACTCCGCCTAGTCCCGGAATTTGACGGGAACCCTAACGTGTTAACTAGGTTCATTAAACTGTGCGATCAAGTAGCTAGCAAGTACTTGAGCACAACCCCAGGTAGTGAGTTTCTAACACATGCCTATTAAACGGAATCCTGAATAAGATCACGGGCACTGCCGCTTGCACTATAAACTCGAATGGTATCCCAGATAGTTGGATAGGAATCCGTGCTGCATTGATTAATAATTTTTCTGACCAACGAGATGAGACCACTCTTTACAATGACCTCTCATTAGCTACCCAGGGTAATAGATCCCCTCAAGAATTTTACGACTACTGTATGACTATGTTCAGCACTATCATGACTTACGTCACGTTACACGAGACGGTACCCACGACAGTGACTGCGAAACGTGACTTATACAGAAAGGTAACCATGCAGGCATTCGTAAGAGGACTTAAAGAACCCCTAGGATCCCGTATACGCTGTATGCGCCCGACCACCATTGAAAATGCGCTTGAATATGTCCAAGAGGAACTTAATATAATGTACCTACAACAGCGTAACGAGCCCCATAAGAGCCAATTGAATGCCAAGGTTCCGTGGTTCCCGCCCACAGCATTCACTCCACCACGTCCATCAAATATCCAGTTCCCAACACCTAAGTGGCCGCTGCCAGCAGGCCAGCAGCCCATGAGGCCGCCGCCTCAACCTTTCAAATTTAGTCAGGCCATGCAACACCCTCGCATGCCCACGAACACCCAGAGGATGTTCAGTGCACCACCACCTAACTATAACGCTAACAGTAACGTGTTTAGACTACCACCTCGTAATCAATCCGCAGGCCCTCAGCCTATGAGTGGTGTCCAACGATTTACCCCAAAACCACTACCTCATACCATGATGACAGGTCATGATTGGAGAAGGTCAGGGAATCCACCTCCTAGTAATTATTTTAAAACGAGGGAAATGAACGTTAATGAATGCGCTGCGTACGACGAATCATATTACGAACCATATGATTGTTACCGAGAGCCGGTGTACGATTACAACTATGACTATACTTACCATACTAATGACTTTACACTGACCCGACTATGCTTGTGATGAGACATATTATGCTACTAATAATTACTTTCCTATGCCTAATGAGAATTTGCCCCAAATGAAAGAAGGCATCAATTACACAAAAACCAAGATAGAACTTAACCTACAGACGCAAAGACAGTTACCATATATACAACTAAATAATCCACCTTTAAAATTTTTAATCGACACAGGGGCCAACCAATCTTTTATCAGTCCCGAAGCCGTTGAGATGTATTTTAGTTACTATCCGCTTAATTACGACCCATTTGAAGTCACAAACATACATGCGACCACTAGAAACAATTATTCTATTACATTACCGTGCTTTTCAGAGTTTAACGACTCGAGCGATATAAAACTATTTGTGTACCGATTTCACGACTATTTCGATGGTCTTATAGGGTTAGACTTACTAGATAGATGGGAAGCGCGCATAGATCTGAAGGAGAAGCAATTATTAACTCGCTCTGCTTCGAATCCGATCAGGATGTATAACTCTCGTAACGTTAACTTATACGAAGATATCATACCAGCCGGAACGTCTAAAGCTATTCGAGTACCGATCGACGCGACGGATGGTGACGTTTTTATTACAGAACAAGTTGTATGTAATTGTATTATTCACGAATGCATTACGGCCGTTATTAACAACCGTGGCTATATAGAAGTCGAGAATCCAACGTCTAGCGACCTAATATTTTCACTTGACCGGCCGGCACACGCGGAGGTATTCAATATAGAGTCCACGTGCACCAACCAACCATCAGCGCGCGCGCAGAACGTTACCTCGCGTTTACGCCTAGATCACCTGAACGAAGAAGAGAAAGCGAACCTTAGAACTCTTTGTTCTCGTTACTCTGACGTTTTTTATTTAGATGGCGAACCCTTGACGTTCACTAATAAGATAAAACATCGCATTAGAACCACCGATGAGACTCCTGTACATACTAAGAGTTATGGGTACCCATTCGTCCACCGACAGGAAGTTAGGGAGCAAATTTCGAAAATGCTTGACCCGGGAATCATCAGACCATCCGAATCCGCCTGGAGCTCACCCATCTGGGTTGTACCCAAGAAGATGGATTCATCAGGCAAACAGAAGTGGCGCCTTGTCGTAGATTTTCGTAAGCTTAATGAAAAGACCATAGACGATAAGTATCCTATACCCAACATTAGCGACGTTCTTGATAAATTAGGCAAGTGTCAGTACTTCACCACTTTGGATTTGACCAATGGGTTCTATCAGGTGGAAATGGACCCTCAGGACATCCCCAAGACTGCTTTCAACGTTGAGCATGGCCATTTTGAGTTTTTAAGGATGCCAATGGGTTTGAAAAACTCACCTAGTACATTCCAGCGTGTCATGGACAACGTTCTTAGAGGTTTACAGAATAATATATGTCTAGTATATCTCGACGACATTATTGTATTTAGTACTTCTCTTCAGGAGCATATGATCGATTTAGAAAAGGTATTTCAGCGACTTAGACAGTCCAACTTCAAGATCCAGATGGACAAATCTGAATTTCTCAAGCTTGAAACCGCTTACCTTGGTCATATAATCAGCAAAGATGGTGTAAAGCCAAATCCAGATAAAATTGCGGCAATAGAAAAGTATCCCATTCCTAAAACACCAAAGGAAATAAAACAGTTTTTAGGACTTCTCGGTTATTACCGAAAATTCATTCCCGATTTTGCCCGCCTCACAAAACCATTAACTCAATGCCTGAAAAAGGGTAAAAAGATTACTCTAGACCCAGAATATGTTAACTGCTTTGAAAAATGTAAAACTCTTCTTACCAACGACCCTATCTTACAATACCCAGACTTCACCAAGGAATTTAACTTGACAACCGACGCCTCTAACGTAGCTATAGGTGCCATACTATCCCAAGGGCATATAGGTTCAGACAAACCTGTGTGCTACGCTTCTCGTACACTCGTACACGCTAAATGCAGATGCCCTCTCTAGAGTAGAAATACACAATGACGAAATTAAGACGTTGATGATGCAAATAGACGAATTAGACTCCTTAGTAGGAAAGCCAACTAAACGACCTTCTACGGAAATCATAAATCCCCCGACAGAAAACCTGACCGACTTACAACCAACAGTAGCCGACTCTGCTACAGAAACCGCCAACTCGTTGATAGGAAACCCGACTTATTAACCACACTTTCTCCTTATATGAATTTCAGATAAACTACCTTTATAATAGACTTGATAAAGTTCTGAATCGATTACAGACATTAGAGCCAAATAGAGTTAAAAGAGGTCTTGTAGACGGCCTGGGCTCAGTTATAAAAGGCATAACTGGCAACCTCGACCATAATGATGCGTTAAAATATAACGAAGCGATTAAACTATTACAAGATAATCAAAACAGCATGGTATCTGATTTCAACAGTCACATTAGTTTGAGTAAAGAATGGATAATCAGAAAAAGATTAACGACACATTGTTTTTAATATTAAATAGCGATGCTTATAAAGGAACCAGTTTAATTAAGTATGCTAGATTTGCACAACTTCTAGAAATAGCTAGTGAGAATACAGAGGATCTAATGCAAGAACTTTTAAGAATTGAGAATACGTTAGCTTTCATTCATGTTTCTACCACTCATCATTCCATGATAGATATAAAAATACTGCAAGACATGTTAAATAAAATTAAAACCTTATATGGTAGCGATTATATACCGAACTTAGAGTTAAGAGAATACTATGACTTGATTAAACCAGGTTCATATTATATAAATAATCAGATAGTTATAATTTTTAAATTTCCTATAATTTCTAAGAATAGTTATGAATTCTTTAAAATATCCGTTGCACCGAACAAAGATAACCAAGGCCTTATTCCCCCTGTCCCTTCCTAGCAACTTACGAGAGACATTTTTGTGTACATAGAGACAGAATGTCCGAAGTTGAATAACTGGTATCTCTGCGACAAATCAATCAACCCGCAAACAACGTCCGACCACCCAGAATCAATGTGAAGCCACACCAGAAGGGTATCTTAACATTAATAGGTAAAAGGAAATAAAATACATGTGAGAAGAGAATAAAATATTGTATTCAGTCTTAAATCAATCACCCACTTGGCGCAGCAGAGGGAAACAGTGGAATATCCTCCTCTTCCAGAACTCTCAAAAGGAGATAACAGCGTCTGAGATGACTGAGTCCCGACGTATTTGCATAGACTCGCTGGTGACCACTCCCGAAATCAACCAGGTATCCATGCTGGGGCAACAGACCTTCTAAATACGGCTCCAGAAGGCGGTGGTAGCCCACCACCTGCAGCCAACACTCCGCATCACAATGCACACTGCCATCGATGATAAGAACAGGGATGATGAACAAGTCACTACACCAATGACCGTAGTACCACTTCGCCGGATATACAGTTACCTCGAAGAAACTTCTTACTTCCATTTCTTTTTCTTTCGAACGGCAGGAACGTACTCTTATAAATGCTGTCGGTCTAACCTCCAAAGAAGTACTAAACGCAATCTATTAAACTCAGAAATTACAAAAGGTTGAATCAAATATCTACACTAAAGTAAAAATGATGTTGCAGAATAAATACTATTGAAATAATCCAAGCAATCAGCACTATTTTCGACGATAGTCTCCAAATAGTTGCTGTTCTGAGGGTGGAGGTGTTACGTATCCTACCTACTCCAATCATGCTGACTCGCGATAAGCCGACGAATCACCTACACGAGCTGATTTAACATTAAAATTTCGCCACCATTCGGGGTGATCGACTCCGAAACCTAGTAACAAGGAAGATCGCTGACGTCGCTTCGATCATCGATACACGTGTGGCCCCGATGCAGCCATGTCGCAAGGTCCAGATCGCTGAGTCGACTCTTCGTGTCACCACCGCGCGCCCAGTGGCAGTTCACTGACACTGCAGATCGCCCCACCTACCGTAACCTCAAATACCCTCAATATAAGAGAATGTTGGTGCCAAGAGACAGAGTTCAGTATCAACTTAGTAGTTAGGGTAGTGAAGATGTAGTCCGATCGTTGGACGCATCTGCCCTTAGGCTAGTTAGTTTGTAGGAACTAGTATGTAGTAAAGGACGAGTTCCTAATCTAATATCGATAGGAATTTTAGTCCAGCCTAGAAATAAATTTTATTGTAATTTTTTTATATTAATTAAATTAGTTAAATTAAATCTGGTTTTTTTGGAGCCTCCGAGCGCAGCTAACGTAATTTATGAGTAGTTCATTAATTATAATATTTAGTAAATACAGCTTTATATTGTAAAAATATTTTTTTTGATACTGATGTTAACATTATTGTAAGTACCATGAACACATACAAATACCCAGACCAAAAACAGAAATCTAAATTCATCATTTAAACTTCTGCACGCCGGGAATCGAACCCAGGTGTCTTTGAATTTTGGACCAGCACTGTGACCACCACACTTATAGACTTTTGAGCAAATAGACAGCAGTAGCGACTTAATTTTATACTATGTAAAGATTAAAATTTCCCATTTAATCAAATGTTCCTTCCAAATATTTCCAGGAGGTGTCTACAGAAACCAGCAAAACAGAAAACAGAACATTCAGAACGAAAACCAACCAAACAACCAACAAAGCAACCGGCTGAATTTTAACAACCGAAACAAACAGGTTAAATTGCTCACTAAAGAAGAGCTGGATGCCCAATTGGACCAGTATATGGCATTGTCTCAACAAGCCTTGGACAGGGAGCTCGACGAATATATGATGAAGGGGGCTCTGATGGAGACAGAATGATATTTCTCAAATGTTATCCAAGTTTTTCCAATATGGATAATAAGGGGGCGTTGATTTAGACAGTGTTTCTTAATTGTTATCAAGTGTTATTGAAGTTTCTCCAATATGGATAATAAGGTAGTGCTGATTGAGACAGTGTTTCTCAAGTGTTATCCAAGTTTCTCCATTATTATCAGTGTGACTTGAAAGTGAAAGTGTATTAAAATAAAGGATTATGTGTTGAAAAAAAAACAGACTTAAAAGTTTTTGAAATAATAATAGGTTCAAATAAAGTTTATATTGTTTAAGGTGTGTTAAGTGTTATCTGATGCTAGCTGATGCTCGCGACTTCTTTCATGTGGATTTCGTAATATATTGGACCAAAAAATCACATTCTAACAAACTTTGCTCCGATGTTTCACCTCCTTAGGGATTAATTTCGGAAAATCCTTTTTTATCGGATGCCTATGTCATACAAAGAACGCACCCTCCAAGTTCCTGAAACTTACTAAGGTAATTGATATAAATTTAGGTTAATTAGGGTACAGTCAGATGTTTATTGGTTAACTAAAGTTGATTATTTTGTTTTACTTATGAGATTGTTTTACTATGGATTTTTAACCAACTTAAAAAAAAGGAGGATAAAAAACCGTCTAATTGAGAACCAATTGGACGGTATTTTTTTAATGTTTTATGTTTGTTACCTTATAACTTTCGACTGGGTGAACGAATTTGGTTGATTCTTTTTTATTTGAAAACTGATGCTTCCCTGTTTTTACATAACGCGAGTTATAATTATCTGTATAAAAATGTATTATGTTGTACTGCAAAGAAAACCATTAATTAAAGGTTACAAGCTATAAAAAATATGAATCTAAGTAACTTAGCTTATTTTTGATTACTTCCAGAGTATTTTTTGTTTATTTGTTATGTTGAGTTATTAGTGATAAGGTGAAACGATGAAGTGTAAATATTTCAACAATGTGATAAACTTACTTCTACGTACTTTTGACATTAAAGTTTAGTTTTGTAAACTTATGATTTGTTATTTACTTTAACTTTTATCCTGCTTACGCTTTTATAAGCTTGGCCAGTAAGTATGTATTGTATGTAACAGAATCTTTAAACGTGATTTTCACCCACTTTGAGGAATTTGATTAAATTGAAACTTTGCACGTCTGTCAAGGAATAATGATAATACAATAATTTGGTATATTTGGGGTGATCTGATGGAGAAGCGTGGAGCTGGTTAGTAGAACTCCTCAGTAGCTACTAGTAAACTCCTCGAGTTTGGGTTCCTATGATTCGTCTTGATGAGTGCAATATATTGCAATTATATCAAATAGCACCCTACGCTTTTATTACAGTAAAATTAATTATTCTGTCAATAACTATTTAAAATTATTTTTTAATATTTAGTTAGGCTATAACAGCGTGTTTTTTAGTTTTTAAAACTATAATAAATGTATGATATTACAAGGGGAGGGGAGAGAATCAGAAATTTGCTTTCAAAAATGTAATATTACTTCTGCCAACAACAATATGTATGTAAATATAGTGTGAAGATACTTAAGGGGAAGTACCTCTAAGTCCTATATGCCCGTATTTTATATGACCCTTTAATACTTTTCTATTTGAGGTGAGATGTGTACTTAATGAGTGAATGAGTGAATGTACGGAATGTAACGCATGGGCTGCTATAACATTTACATTTGTCGTAACAAAAACGAAACGCATTTTGTTTTCATTTAATAGCAAACAGACAAGTAGGTATAGTTTTTTACACTAACAATACTTTAGTTCGGAGCAGACTGTCTCACAATACAGACATTCGTTACATAAAATTTGTTTAATACCTACATGAATAGTTAAGTACTTTTGTCAATATCTGCTAGGCAGGAGCACAAATTACATTTAACAACTGAATATGTCTCTGTTTTAGATATTTCAAGTCGTACAGTCTGCTCCTTCTAAGTCTATTTACAGGAGTTAAAATTAAATACATTTTTAATAATTTCGATTTAAATGTATGGCCTGAAACTAGAAAATATAAAACCATAGCCTAGTAGACTCGTTTTAAATAAATAACTAAAAATCTATGCATTTACGTATGTTATTTAAGTATACATAATAGTAAATGTTTGGTTTTCATGCTAAAACTAAATGAAATGCATACCTATTTATATTATAACTCTGATTTTTCTTTCATTGCCTAGTTTCCAGTTAAAGGTAAAAGAGATTTTAATTAACAATATACTAAAGTATGTTTAGATGTACTTAACTTGAAATTTTTCGGAAATTAGATCTTGGAACCGGTGCCCAAAACAAGATAATTCCAATATTACAATATTCAAAATTCGTACACATTGATTTTAATTTAAAGAAAGAAGTTAAATATAATAAATGCCGCTAGTTAAGAAACATTTGGCGTTATTTAACTAAGTGTCAATGACTTTGTTGTAGTTGTAGTGTGTTAAACAATATTGCAATTAATTTGCGTTTACGTACCTATTATTGAAACAAGTCAAAATAATCTATAAAGACGATATTTTATATTCGTTTATTGACAAAAGTGGTGGGAGCTAACTTAAATGCCATCAATAAAATAATTGCTAACTCAACTAAAATAAATTACTTATTCTATACTAGAAGCAGAAATTTATTTACATTTTCCTCTTAAAAACAAAATAAGTGGAAATTAAGGATAAATGCGTTTTAAAAATACTGCTTATCTACAAATTGGAAGATAATTCTACATAGCTAGACATATTTTTTAAATTAAATCTATAATGCCAATATATATTTTGTTGAAAAGTATCTAAATTATGAACACAATACATTTATAATGTAACACAGTTATGTTAACATTAATATTAACAGTTATTTAATTCATCTGATTACATTATAATAAAGTCGTCAAAAGGGCAATCTTGTAAAATGTTACTACATACTTATTTAATTAAATATATTTAACAAGCAATACGCTTCTAACCGATCGTGTTAAGTACCTATAGTTTAAAAGGTCCCTTTGAAGTAAACATTAAAGCAACAATAAAAATGGACGATATATATTTTTTAATAAAAAAAAACTATGGTAACACAGAAGAATAAATTTTGAAAATTATTTCTCTTTAAGAGAATTTTTACAAGAATTTTCTGGCCAGTATCATGTCGTTAAAATATTCATAGAATGCTATAGATTGTTGACGGATATGATTTGGTTGATCCACCCGATGAATGAGGACACCTTCACGTACACTCCTGGTACATCCTTCCGTCCGCAGCCGAAGCCCCAGGACACCAGCCCCACCAGCTCGTAGAAACCGTCGTCTTGGCATACTAAAGGACCTCCGCCATCACCCTGAAAAAACATTAAAAAGTCTATATATAGACACTGAATATGTTCAGTTTACCGCTGCGGTACTTCAAGTTCGAATTCAAAATTTACAGCATTAAAACATCCACTTTTATCCGGAAGTGGTATTGTTTAGGTCAGAAAGCTGTGGACGTTAACAAACCTTACACTTGAGTGGGCCATGAATCGTTGACTGTTTATTAAACAATAACAGTCAATGTTATTGTTTAATATGACCTCATATAAAAATTAGTCATTACTATTTCAGGAATATATTTCTGTATTTAAAAGGACCGCAGTGACCGCGGTTTACTGTTGGTTTCATATTCTTTGGTAAAAATATGACTTTACATGGGGAGATCACACCTTATCATGGTATTAAATAGTTCATACCTGACAAGCATCGTTCCCTTCTTCTCCACCAGCGCAGAAGGAGCTGGCGGGCAGAATGAAGATTTTCTCTGTGACTGCGTTCACCTTGCGAATGCACTCTGCGTCGCTCACGATTGGGAGTTCAGCCTCGCGTACTCTAAGTGGGATTGGTCCGGCTGGAATCATGTCATAAGTTTCTGATCCATTGTCTCCATATACAAATTATACCTGGCCTTTAAACTATATGGACTTACTCTCTCCCATATATCCATAACCAGTGACAGTGCATCGTTTGCCGGCAGCGTGGCTCACTCCTCGCGCCGGGAGACACACCAAACATACTCCTGTACAGACAGAAAAAAACATTAATGATGTTTTGTACAAGTGAAGTGACATAATTATAGCATTGTTAAATGATTAGATTACAAATAATAATCGACCAAATTCTTCTTTACCTTCTTTAAGCTCAGCTTTGCCATGAAGTTTGAGCAACGCAATATCGTTGTCCAAGGTCTGGCTGTTGTGGTTGTGGTGGATGTAAGTAGTGGCCACGCGCAAGGTCTGTGCTCCGGGGGAGCCGTACTTCCGCGTCAGGTCGTGGTCGCCAACCCGGACGAAAATCGCGTCTCCAGAACGGACGATGCTGGAAGATTTAATAGTTTATTTATAAGGAAGTAGTGATTTCTTTTCTTACTTTCTGTTGATCATAGACGTACTCGTAACATGCTACCTGCCAGCGTCCAGTAGCGGCTGAGTAGTGAGAAGCCAATAGTAATTCTGAAGCTGTAAATGGAAGGAAGGACAACGTACTTGGTGACGCAATGCGCGGCGGTGAGCACCCACTGCGTGCCGACAAGCGCGGCGCCGCACAGGTATTGGTTAAGTGAGTTGATGAGCGC
>DWQL01001589.1:0-11134 GCA_018231265.1 Noctuana haematospila
ATAACACATGGTAACAACGTTCCGCTTCGCTACACCTTGTACTTTTCAACATCAGTTCATTTCATTCACTGTGTTTCCTGGCACATTTCAAAGTGAGATAATATATTAATTTTTACTTTTCATTTTCTTCATAAAATCAATTGCCGGGTCATTTGGAACTAATTGAGCCGTAACATTTACCCCTTTTGAAGCAATCGATTCAAAAATACTCTCTTCATTTTCTAAAACCTGAATACTTTTCGTTATTTCACGAGCGCCTTCTTTGTAACTCATATTGCCAACATTCACAGTCTCGATTGGTCCGCCTGCTTCAATAAACCTTAAAACATCTGCTGGGTTTTTGAATAACAAGAACAGCCTTTGTTTACCATATTTACCAGCACAAATATTTCCCGCAGCTTCTGCAACAGGTAGAACCGATAATCGCATAGAAGTAGGTGCCGCCATTCTAAGAGAAGTCTTTTGCAAAGGATCTGAGGCTGCTTCATCGTTTGCCACAATAATTCTTTGTGTATCCAAACTTGTTGACCAAATCCCAGCTACTTGCCCATGAATCAAGCGTTCATCAATACGGGTATTGACGATATTGGCATAACCTGCATATTCACTATAATTACTGAGCTCAGTTTCTAAACTTGCTTCTGAAATATCTTTCTCAGCTTTATTCATACCAGCTTTGACATCCACAATGTTTTCTTTCGCCAAACAGACAAGTTCTTTGATAGAAGCTTGCTGATTGACAACAGCTTCGATTACGATTGAAAGAGTCATTCCGGCAATAATTTCAACATCAGCCACATTCAAATAATTTTTCACTGCAACATTACAAGGCGTCCCACCTAATAAGTCTGCAATGATCAGTGTCGATCCGTTAAGGGCTTTCATTTTTGAATTTAACTCATTTTCAAATTGGATATTATCCCCGTCAGGTCGTAAAGATACGGTATGAATATGTTCTTGTTGTCCAACAATCATCTCCAAACTACCTTTAACACCTTCAGCCATCCCGCCATGGCTTATCAATACAATGTTTTCCACTTGATTCCCTCCTTAAAATAAAAGCGTAGCGGGCTCGTTTAACCTTGACAGGAAAATAGGAAAACATGACTGGTGACGCTTTTTGTCACATTCAGGTTTTATCTTTTTCCCGAAAGGTTAGCCCGCGTAGCTAGATAGCAATGCAGGTCGCCCTACTTAACATGTTATGTTCCTTACGAATATACTATAACACATGATAACCCATCCGTAAACCTAATATCTTAATATGTTGATTTTTTTGTTATGACCTTACTTATTGTGCATATTTACTAACAGATTCTCTTATAAAGCAATTGCTAAAGTAAAATTAACATGTTATCCTTAATTGACTATCTTATGAGAATGGAGGTAATCTCTCATGATTCCTAAATATGAACAGATCAAACAAGATCTCTTAGCCGAAATAAAAAATCATACATTCATTCCCGGCGATAAATTTTATTCTGAAGCAGATATCAAGCGCATTTATTCTGTCAGTTCTATCACTGCAGTTAAAGCATTGAACGAATTAACCAGCGCAGGCTATTTGTACCGTATTCAAGGGAAAGGGACTTTTGTTTCAAAAGCCAAGATCTCCCAAAACGTTAAGTTTTCTGATATAGAACTTCACTCCTTAGATACTGAGAAAGTTCAAGTAATCTCTGTTGAAGAAGAAAATAAACCTGAGATTCTAAAGCAGTTAGGCTTACCTGCTAATGCTAGCTATTATAAGATTATTCGTGTGCGCTCTTTTGGCGATACACCTTTTTTAGCCCATATCACACATCTGCCTAAAAAAATGATGAAAGAACCAATCGAAAAAGACCTTGCTGCTTATGCAAGTGTCTACGAAAAAGTTCGGAAAGATTTTGCGATCGATTTGTTTTCATTAGCCTCTGTCGAAACCAATGAAATCGTCTTTCCAGACGATCCAGAGCTGTTAAATTTATTGCAATTGAGCTTTCGGGAACCAGCAGTTAAACAAGTCAAGCATTCTTATCTGTCTGACGGAAGTGTTGCCGAGTATATCGTTAGTTATAAACACTGGAAATATTTCAAAACAAAAATCGAAGTAGAAGCTGAGTAAGCTTCTGCTTCGATTTTTTAATCGACAATGGCTTTTTCTGAGAAGTGCAGTTCTTTGATTTCTCGACCTTCCGTCTCAAAAATCACCACTTCGTTATGACCCTTTTTCAAAAATTCTTTTGGGCAGTATAATGATCGGATCGGCCCGACCTCCCAGTAACGCCCAAGGTTGACACCATTGACTAACACAACCCCTTTACCATAGTCAGAACAATCAATAAACGTGTCCCCTAATGTATCCAGCTCAACCTCTATTCGATAAAACGAAGGCTGTTGTGGATTACTTCCCGCTGTATAATCAATAGCCTGCAACTGACTTTCAGACAACGTTAACGGATAGTGTCTATATCCTTGATGAAAATGAATATCCTGCATAATACCGCCGCGGATCCCTTTTGATTGAGTAGGACTATTTAGTTTAAATCCATAATTGACTCGGCCTAAATTTTCAACCAAAACATCTAAACTGATTTCTTTTTTATCGGGTTGTCCATTTATCGCCAACTCTTCTCCGACTGTTTCTTGATACTGCGTCGTCTGATACTTTCCATCCACATAAACTTGGACTCGGTCGCTAGCTTCAACGATTTTTAATTTATTTTCATGAAAATAATTTTTCAATTCTACTGAATACAACATATAGCCATATCCCTCATCGGCTTCTTCCATACTTAATGGATACATCGCCTGCTGAGCCTGGATCATCTGATCCTTTGTTGCAAATAGTGAAACACTTTCTTTTACAGGATATGCCCCTAAGTTTATCAGTTCTTTTTTACGAGGTTCTGCTTGCCAAACTTCTGGACAGACTTCTTTGATGGCTTTTTGAACATGAAAATACTTTTCTGTCGGCTCGCCCCATTCCGTCAACAATGCATCATAATCGTAACTTGTGACTTGCGGCAAATCTAACACACCGCGTGCTGAACAGCCATTATAAAAGCCAAAATTTGTCCCACCATGAAACATATATAAATTTAACGAACCAACTTCCAACATATCTTTGACTTCTGTCGCCAGCTCTTGTCCATCTCGTTTGATGATTGGTTCATTCCAACGATTAAACCAACCATCCCAATATTCCATACACATGATCGGCCATTTTTTTCCATGACGTTTCATGAAGTTTTGCATCACTTGAGCATTTTCCTTTGAATGACTTCCGAAATTACCTGTCACAAAGATATCTTCTTCAATCAATGTTCCAGCATCAAGTACTTCATCCCACGCACCATCTGAAGTAAACAGCGGTACATCAACACCAAACTCTTCCATCAATTGTTTAGTTTGACGAAGATAGTCTTTTTCCATTCCATAAGACCCATACTCATTTTCGATCTGCATCATGATCACAGGTCCACCTTGAGTCAATTGCAGCGGTATTAGTTTAGGAATTAGAACACTAAAATATTGACGAACTTTTTCCATAAAACGTGGATCAGTCGAACGTAATCTCATGCCTTTTTCTCTTAGCAACCAAGCGGGCAGACCACCAAACTCCCATTCAGCACAAATATAAACCGACGGGCGTAAAATAACGAGCAGCCCGATTTCTTGCGCAAGTTTTACAAAGGCTTCGATATCTTTTAAGTCTTCAAAATCATACGTTCCTTCAATAGGTTCATGTAGATTCCAAGGTATATAGGTTTCTACAGTATTAGCTCCTAGAGCTTTTAAGTTGTATAAACTATCTTCCCACTGCCCTGGTGTCATCCGGAAATAATGGATCGCACCACTGATCAATTTGACTGGTTTGCCATCTAGTAAAAAATCTTCTTTTATCTCAAACGTTTGCATCATCATTCCCCTTTACCAGTATTTTTGCCATTCTGGTTTTGCTAATCTGATCAAGGCTTCCAAATAAAAATAATCGCCCCATAAGTTTGGTTCATCGATTCCCTTGCCTTCTCCGTGTGCATATACTCCATGAAGCAATAAGCCTTCATTCCCTACTACTTCCTTAGCAGAATACCGTTCCCCCAATTGATAAATGATTCCTTTGGCAAGAGCCTTTGCATTTGGATAAGCTTGTAACGCTTCAGCTTCCAATAATCCACACGCTACAATAGCTGCTGAAGAACTATCCTTATCTGAAGGTTGTTGGTCATTAAAATCAAAATCCCAATAAGGAACAAGATCTTCAGGCAAATGTGCTAGAAATACATCAACAATTTGTGCATAATTTTCTGGAAATGGTTTAGATTGCAGATACCCTTCATTCAACGGAATCCCTAAGACCGCCCAACTTTGGCCCCTTGCCCAAATTGATTCATCGCTATTCCCTTGATGCGTAGCTCCATGACTCGGTTGGCCTGTTTCAGGATCAAAATAATACGTATGAAACGTTGTTGCATCCGCTTTGATCACAGTCTCTAACAATGTATGGTAATGCTTCGTTGCAACAGCTGAATAGCGAGCATCGCCCGAAATTTCTGTTGCTTTAAATAGAATAGGCAAGTTGATCAAAGAATCAATAATCAAGCGATATTCTTTAGGATCACCATATTTCCCCCAAGCTTGGATAAAATTACCTGATTCCTGAAAACGTGCCATCAAAACATCTGCGGCTTGAATAATTTCTGTCTTACAGGCCTCACTTCCAGTTATTTGATAGCCCGCACCTGCTGATAGACTATATAAAAAACCGATATCATGATGATCCAATACAAAATGATCATCTAAACGTTGTTGAAAACTGACGATATTTTCCATTGCTCGTTTTAAAAACGTTTCTTTTCCAGTCCATTCATATGCTAACCAAAGCATTCCAGTCCAAAATCCATTCGTCCAATCATCATTGGCCTTGATCCGATATTTCCCATTGGTAGCACTGGCAGAAGGAAATTGTGTACCAAATCGTTCCATATTTTTCTCGATTTGTGTGATGCACCAATTGATTTGTTCTGCTAACCATTGCGGGCTCACCTTTTCACCCAAATCGATCAGCTTATCTTTATTTTCCTGAAGAGACATATTTCACAGCTCCTTAACTTGTTAACATATTAACTAAAATCATTATAACCCAAACAAAATGAAAAAGCGAATGCTTCTTACGACATTTTTCCAACAAAAAAACCATGATTGCTTTCTAGGCAAAAGATCATGGTTCATTTCTTTACTTATTTCTCCCGAAAACTTCGATTTGAGTAAGCGCTGGAAACGGAGAATAATCCGCGGCTTTTTTAAGATTTTTCAAAGTCACAAACTCTGTTACTTTGGTTGGAAATTTAATTTCTTGAAATATTGTGTCATTGGTTGTGGCTAGAATTTGCTGTGTGCCATCTGAAAATTCTAATGTTACTTCAGTCCAATAGCTATCGTGAGGATAATCTCCTCTAAATAGTAACCTGATCCAATCAATTTCAACTTTACGTCCAAATTCAATTGTTAACGCTGCATCTTTTTGTTGATTGATGCCCCATGAGGCAAAAGGATACGAACCATGAGATAAATTTCCGTATTTTCCATCAATGGTATTTTTAGCAAAAAATACTGCATCATCTCTCGTTTCTACATTAGCACTTGCATGGGGGTACGCACCTGAGCTTGCCTTTTGATCATGAGAATTGAACGAAAGATTTTGGTAGTTCTTGATTTCAAAGTCATGGGCTTTTCGTATCATCAAATGATGGCGTTTTGAATGAAATGCTGTTTCAACAGAAGCTTTTCTAAGTGATTCTATAAGCGGAATTTGATATTCCCATGTTTGTTGAGCAACATAAATAATCGACAACGGCAGGGTTTCATCAAGTTGTACGGCCAAGTATGAACTCAGCTCAGTTGTCGATACCACGATTTTATCCCCTACTTCATAAGTGTAATCTTTGATGGCTAAAACTGCCATTTCAGCCCCTTCGGCTATATATAACTGTTCCTCTTTTTCATGGTCAATTTTGCCAACGATCAGTCGATCTTGATTATTTTTCAACTCAATTTTTATCATTATTTCTCGTCTCCTTATCACTTTTAATCATACCGCCAACCAGACAGATCAAGCGATGTTTACCTGCAGGCAATGATTTTTTCAAGCACGGCAAGCTAGTTCTTGGGAAAAATAAAGAAGTATTCGGTTCTGGCTGAATAATCAGCGCTTCGTCGTAGCCTTCTATCGCAACAATCTGAGATAACCAATCTTTTTCCGTTACAAAACTCCAATCTGAGCCTAGCTGTCCTTGTGGCTTTCTTCCCAATAATGGCAGACTAAACCCACCTTCTCGAACCTCTAACGGTACTTTTGTATTGATTTCATGGACTCGTAGATGCCACTGTTCAAAAGGATAAACTTCTGTTTCAATCGTCACACCTTCAAATGGCGACCACTTCTGATAAACACAATCTTCTGTCAGCCAGTAACTTTTCGTCACACCTTTCGCTTGAAAATCCCCTTCCCCGGCGCGAGCAATAGCCAAGGTATTATCAAAAGCACCTTCTTCATAACGAGTACCTGCTTTAGGGACACTGAAGCCAAATTTTGTAGAATAGACAAACTTACTATATTTTGCTTGTGCATGAGCTTGTCCTGCGACCATCATCCCAGCTGGAAATCCTAATAAGTGCTCTCCATCTCGCGCCTGCATTAAAAGCATATTTCCTTTTCCTACAAATTTCTTCCCTTGTTTCTTCACAGGTATTGGCACTGCTTCCCAAAAAGGATGATCGTGACGCACAGCCAACAACAAGAATGTCTTTAGCGCCCAATAAGGTGAACCTGGCGCATTATACCCTTCTGCCATCACAAGATTTTCATAATGATAGCCAATCGAAAGCCGACCATCAAAAGTAAAAATATCATGGTTTAGCCAATTTTTTAAATGTGTTGATAGAATTGTTTTTACTTCTCCCCAAGGAATTACTTCAACATCAGCAAAAATCAATGCAGAGAAAAAAGCGCCTTGTGCAAAACGATATGTTAAGCTGCGGCCATACGGTAGTGCCTCACCATCATTATCAAAATAATATATAAAATCTTGGGCAAATAACTTCGCTCTATCAATCAAGCATTGGGCTCTTTCAGGATCTTCTTTCTTCATAAAGGTAGCATAAATCAAGCCGTAGTAATGAAAAGCAAACGGAATATAATAATCTCTTTGTGTCGTTTTCCCATCTACATACCAGCCTTCACCAATATACATCGAATCAATCAATTGAAATTCTTCAGTTAGTTTTTTTCGGTCTAGTTTTTCACCACAATGAAACAACGCAGTTCGGATCAATACTTTAAAAAAAGTCCAATTATTTTTAGGGATTTTCCGCACTAAGGCTTGCGACAGCCAGTTTATCATGTTCTGTTGTGCTGTATTTGACAATAATTCCCAAACATATTTTTTGTGCAACAACAATGTCAATGACAGGGCAGCTGTCTCAACGATGTATTGATCATAGTCCTCGATCAAGCCCCAGTAGTAAGGACTAGCTGGATCAGTCCCTTTGATTAGTTTTGTTAAGTAGGCATCTCTTAATTCATCATCCTTTTGAAACCGCCAAGCAGGGGCAATGCCCCACAGCGGACGAACAAGCGCTTCCATGTCGGCCCGCTGTTGATCATAGACGGCTCCACTACTACCTAAATGTAAACCTGAAGTATCTGATTCAAGTATTCTCTGTCTCAAAGGACGAATGATTTCTTCCAAAGCCATTTGATAATCCTGTTTCGTCATAAAGTCATTACTCTTAAACTTTTCCATTGACCGAACCACCTTCATCAATTTACTGAACAGAATAACAAGACGCCACTTATTTTTCAACTATTTTTTTATTATTAAAATGAGAATCAAATGTGAGTAAATCCATTTATTTTTTCATACTTAACCTATTATTTATTCAACGGGAAAGCAGCATTATCAACTTCATAAAGTAAAAAAAAAGAGAATTTCCATCACTACTTAACCTATTAAAAATGAGAAAACAACAGCATCCACCTCCTGAAATACAAGTTCTATTCTCATAAAAAACTATAAAAAAGCTCAGCCTACTGAAAATTACAACCGCCATCATAAATAACGCGCATTATTTTATATAACATTTATCGCTTGATCTAAGTTACAGGACTTATGACGAATTTCATGCTACTATTTACTTACTTATAAACTGAAAACAAGGATCAAAAAGGAGTCTAATATGAACATCAAATTATCTGTCCTCATCACAGAAACCAAAACAACCATTGAATTTAATAACAAACAAGGAATCATCACCCTATTTGATACTAACGAAGGCATCCTGCTTGAACATGCCGCTGTCTATGTTTTGCTAAATGAAAATACGATTGTTTCGATAGGTAGATCAGAAGCTAGGGCTTTTCACACTGAAGTCACTTTTAATAAAATGATCACTATTGTTCCTTCATGGGATATTGAATTAGGCTATTTAGAACAACAGCTGATCACAGAGGCGTTAGAAAACGGCATCCAGCTAGAACAGAACTCTGGAGTAGCAACAAAAATTCCAGCTAGCGCTACCAAAACACTTACGACCTATAAAAATGAAGTGCTTATGGTCTTAGAAAAATTTGGCTACCCGTTTAAACATCATGAAGAACCTAAAAAGGCTAAAGCAAAACCAGCCAAAGCTCGGCATAAATGGACCAAAGAAATCAGCCAAATCGAATTTTTTATCGATACACGTGAGAGCAAAGCAACCGCCCGTTGGCACAAACGTAATGAAATGTTGTTAAAAGCCGGCGCTACTATGATGGCCAAACCGCCACTTAATAAAGATGGGTCTTTAGGCTTTTCAGCAAAAATGGGTCAAAGAATCAGAGAAGATCATCAAGACAAAGTGAAAAATAATGTGACCACAGAAGATATTATTTTAAAAAGCGTCAATGAAGTGGGCTTGTTTTTATATTTTGGTGGAACAAATAGTTGGCTGGAATTGATTGATGCCACTGGAAAAACGCTTAATGAGTGGACCGTTGTTCAATAATTACAGGTTCATCTCCTCTCTATATTTTCAGTCAACATAACTAGTAAGCTTTTCTAGCAATCAACACTGTTAGAAAGCTTTTTTCTTATACTTCTAACACTATTTTTCAGACAAAATCAACCAATTGTCCAATTTTATACAGCTATCCTTTGTTGACAAAAATGATCCTTGTTACAATGACGGTGTAACAGATCAAAAATCAGGAGGGATATTTTATGAAGTACGTAAGTGGAAACTATGAAGCATTTGCAAGAAGTAGAAAACCGGCAGGCGTTGATGAGAAAAGCGCCTATATCGTTGGTGCAGGCTTAGCTGGTTTAGCAGCAGCAGTCTTTTTGATTCGTGACGGACACATGAAAGGTGAAAATATCCATATTTTTGAAGAATTATCCTTATCTGGAGGCTCTTTAGACGGAAAATTCATCCCCCATGATGGTTTTGTTACCCGCGGCGGGCGTGAAATGGAAAGTCACTTTGAATGTTTATGGGATCTCTTCCGTTCTGTACCATCATTAGAAGTGGGAGATGCTTCTGTATTAGATGAATTTTATTGGCTGGACCATGATGACCCTAATTCTTCAAATTGTCGTATCATTTCTAATCGTGGGGAACGCGTAGCAGATGACGGCAAATTTACCTTATCTAAAAAAGCGCAAAAAGAATTAGTTGACTTATTTATGACCTCAGAAGATAAATTAGTTGGTAAACGAATCGAAGATGTTTTCACTGAAGAATTCTTTGAATCAAATTTTTGGTTATATTGGTGCAGTATGTTTGCTTTTGAAAAATGGCATTCTGCTATTGAAATGAGACGCTATGTGATGCGTTTTATTCATCATATTAAAGGTTTACCAGATTTCACTGCATTGAAATTTACACGCTACAACCAATTTGAATCATTAGTAAAACCACTATTAGCCTTTTTAAAAGACAATGGTGTTGACTTCCAATATGAAACAAAAATCAATAATATTCAAGTGGATATCACAGAGGAAAGCAAGGTCGCAAAAAGTATTTTATTAACCCGAGCTGGAAAAACCGAAGAAATTCATTTGACTGAGCATGATCTAGTCTTTGTCACAAATGGCTCAATTACTGAAAGTTCAACAGAAGGAGATCATCACACTCCTGCACCAATCACCCATGATCTAGGCGGCAGTTGGAACCTTTGGAAAAACTTAGCAAAACAATCTCCAGAATTTGGGAATCCTGATGTCTTTTGCGAAAACTTACCAGACGAAAGTTGGTTCGTTTCTGCTACAGTGACCTGGGAAAATTTTGATATCGAGCCTTACATCTCTAGATTGACACACCGCAAATTACGAACAGGCAAAATCGTGACTGGCGGGATCATTACTATTAAAGATTCAAACTGGTTGATGAGTTTTGCAACACACCGCCAACCACACTTTAAAGAACAAAATGACCAACAAACAATCACTTGGGTGTACGGTTTATTATCTAACACTCCAGGTAATTATATTAAAAAACCGATTGAACAATGTTCTGGTGCAGAGATTGCCCAAGAATTGATGTATCATTTAGGTGTTCCTGAAGCAGACATTGCAAGATTTGCTCAAGAATCATGTACCGTAATTCCTGTTTACATGCCATTTATCACCTCTTACTTTATGTTGCGTGAACCTGGCGATCGCCCATTGGTCATTCCTAATGGTTCTAAAAACTTAGCCTTTATTGGTAACTTTGCTGAAACGGAACGTGATACAGTCTTTACCACTGAATACTCGGTTAGAACAGCGATGGAAGCTGTCTATCAATTACTAGATGTTGAACGTGGGGTTCCTGAGGTTTTTGCATCGGCTTATGACTTGAGAACATTAGCAAATTCTGTTTACTATCTATCCGATAAGCAAAAACTAACTGAGATGGATTTACCATTTGTAGAACGTAAAATCGTTGAAAAGTTCGTTGAGAAAACGAAAGATACGTATATCGGGGATATTTTGAAAGATGCTGATTTGTTGTAAGATAAGTTAAACATATCGTAATTATCCAAAAGACCTACTTAGCTCTTTTTATAAAAGAGAACTAAGTAGGTCTTTTCATTATATTCTTTTAAAAGAAAGTCTAAGCAGGCTCTAATTGT
>DWQL01001590.1:0-11133 GCA_018231265.1 Noctuana haematospila
TATGCTCCAGGCCTTCCTCGGTTGTGGGGAGAGACCCGTGCCCAGCAGTGGGACATAAAAAGGGTTGAAGGCAACCAGGAAGCACTGCATAAAAGGAATGGTGTATAATACTCGTATTGTTTCATTTATTATACGAGTAGTTTCATATCGAATGCGATTCGAGAAAGATATTATTAGAAGTGCGACCATTATTAGTTATCCTTCAATTTTCAGCAACTTGGCGATGAAGCTGATATTTAAATTTAATTTTACTAAAACCAGTCGTAATACCCTCGGAACATTACAGTGAAAGCCCTGAAAATGGCACGTGACGCCGCTGTCATAGCGATATCGCCGATATGTTAACCGTGGCATCGCGCATCGGCGCGGATAGTAGCTAGGGTTGCATATTAATTTTAAAAAATGTTTATTTTATCGTAACGGGAATCATTGTTCTCCGCTCGCACTTTAATTTTTCAAAGACATTTTAAAATCTACCAGTCCAGTTCAGCAGTCTAGTGCAGCAGTGGGAAAGAGATCATGACATAAACTTTTATATTTAATTTTATATAATTAATTTAAAAAAGAAGCTAAAAAATTTAAGTAATAAATAAAGCACAATTTTTTTTTCTTTTTCGTTGTGGATGTTTAATAATATCAATCAATTTAAATATTAATTATAATCTCAAAATTTTAGAGGAAATGCGGACCATTTTGTTGGCGATATCAGTTCTGTGAATGAGTGTGATAAAAATAGCGAACACATGCTCGTTTACCGCCAGATGCCCTGCGACCTTACGGTTGCTCCATTTTATAACATTGCGTTTATACGCACATACCGAGACAACACTATAAATATCGGCCGTTTTACACTACATTAGCATTTATTGCGAATAAGATTTTCACAGCCATTTTCTTCGTAAGTTCTCCTCACTACCTATGATAGTTTTAACTTCTATCTATACATTATAATGCAGAGTTTGCTATATTGCTCATTTACAAAAGCTTTTGCTAAAAAAACAAATAATACATGAATTAATTTTATTAGTTCTTTAATGTCTTCAGATTAAACACACCAGAACGAAAGTTAAGCTAGAAACTTAAACGTATAGAAAATATTTACGATTGATTATACCTACATGATTATACAAAATTTCAAACTAGGTATTATTTTGAAGAGATACGATTGCTCGAATTTATACGAAGCCTAATTTGAATGCAAGACATTCGACCGACGCAACGCCACGTCGAATCCCGCTAGCTCCAGTTTTTTATTAGGAGATATTCACATCACATGCCGGAGATTATGACGAATGTATTAATGAGTAGCAACACACTTACGTACCAACTAAGATAGGACTTCTTCCCTATTGAGACAGGAAAGGGGTGTCCGTATGTCGCATTGATCACATGTCATCATATTTTTACTACAGGCAGTGCAGGCCTGTTTGATACTCATTTGTGGTAACGTCTCTTTACGTAATACGAGTATTTATGCACGGCAATACTATTTGTGGCTTTCAATTGCTATTTCACATCAATGCATTGGATTGGTTAGCGTTTGACTGGTTAATTATTCAGGTGTATTAAATATTGTATCACTGCCTATTGTTTTCAACATTGAGAATTACATTGTGAGAAACTTATGTATGTAGGTATAGGTACGAGTAAGTTAAACAAGACATAAAATAGTCAGGTTCGGGAGTTTTGCATAAAATTGTTAACCCTTTTCCGTGTGTATATTCCGATAATAAATAAAAATAACGCTTCACAGTCATAGCTCCTTACTAGGATTCCTTGTGTCGTGGATGCCATGGACAGACACAAAGACAATTACACAACCATTCAAACTGGGAACAGATATCTAAATTCATAGTTTGAACTTCTATCCCACCGGGAATCGAACCCAGGACCCTTTAATTAGAATGATGATCCCGGTAACAATCACTACACCACAAGGGTCGTCATAATAATAATCGTCGGGATAATGAAACAAAATGAAGCGACTGTAATGCAAAAGGTCACTTTCATATCATATCAGATGCGTTTTACATTGCTTTCTGTTTTAAATGACATCGTTCATAAATAGCATAATTACATTGAGCAGATCGTGTCTGCATCGCGAATAAATAATGAAAATACTGAAGGAAATAATTGAAGGACGTAAATAATGTTATTTTGATGGCATATACATTTTAATAACTTATGTACCTACTTAAGATTCAACCGAAATATTTACTAAAACCATGCTTCCGACCATAAGTGAAATGAAATATTAGACCACAATAATTACTATTCTAAAACAAAAATCTTTTTTGTTTGTTTCGAAGAGAGTCTTGTGATCAGCCGAGGAGCATAAAAAATTGTTCCAGCCAAGAGAAAATTAAAATAATAGTCTCCAATTAAGTACTTGTCTCTACTACTATAAAACTGAAACGAGTAAGTTGAGTCATTCATTGAAGAGCGACAATGTTTTTAAAACAGACAGTTACGCAATAAGCCAAATTTGAATTGTACCAAACTCTTAGTCATTAGAACAGTGGTCTGACCGAAATAGCTCTTTCTATTTGAGACGCCGATATGTGTCAACGCTAAAGTTAATTTTACTATGAAAATATAACATAAGTAGTTTGAGAATACAAATCTGCCCACAAGGTAGTTTGTTTACGTGTTTACGTATTACATTTTATACAATTTTATGGTCCTATTGAATATTGTAATAAGTCTATAGTTATACTATATACTACGTTATTCTTGTCTTTCGATATTTTCCAGAAAATTTTCATATTATATTTTAAATTTTATAAAAATTTACGTGTTATAAACGTAAAATGTTAATACACAAGCCATCGTTTATTATAACAAGTGGTCCCTGTAGCCTGCTCGTTCCTATGTTAGGTATATTCGTTTGGTGGGAGCTCTCTTTGTACAATCAATATTAAAGATAATATACATTTGTGAATAATTCATGCATTATATGCATACGGGATGTTGGATCACGGTGTTTTTCATTGCAGCTATATAGGTAGAATCTACTCGTAGATAGTTTTAAGTGTTATGAATATAAGGGCCAGTTTCACCGGTTTACGGTAAAGTTTCTATATATAGTTATAGTAAGTAGATTATTTTATTTAAATCAATTAATATCAATGTTTATACTCTACCATTTTATTAGTACCTATTGTTTTAAAAATTAAAAAGTGTTTTATAAACACACAAATTTCATTTATAAGTTTTATGACGTGTAGAATTTAAATTCTGGTTAAAGCCTACGCCAACAATCCATTATTACTGGCATTATTTGGCACACAGCACATTAATTTGTAAAATCTCATAATACTTGACATAATTGAATTATTTGATGTAAAAGAGTTATTTACTGTAATTACTTACCGTTCCGTTAAATGTGGTTAACGCAAATTTTGTTTTCGGTTTTATCATAAACCTGGATGAGCATAACTGACAAATTATTATACACTAAATAATAACTACGAGTACATCTCGCTAATGGATAACGTAACGATATGTCAATTTTTAATTATAAATTTTGAAATTCGAGGTTGTGCTCTTTCGAAATAAATTTAAAAAAATTTTTATCTATAAACTAAAACTTAGTATTAAATGTATGTAGGTAGATACGAGAGCATTTATCTTTTTATTAGTTTGTCCCTTATAATAAACCTTAACCTTGTTTCCTTCCTAATAAAATAATTCATGTGACCTTGTACATTATGAGATTGTGACATACGAGTGGCCTACAGTTTTACAAGCATTAAGTTTAATAACGCGTTATTCAGTAGCGTTAGCCGAAACCGCAACAAGATGATGAGAAAACAGGAAACTCCTGTTTTCTCATCATCTTGTTGCGCAACTTGTCAGCGCGCCAAACGTTCAGGTGTTGCGACCTCCGCTGGGACTGTTGACTCATGTAAAACTTTCGTATCCCTTTTATGCTTACCTTTATTACAAAAGATAAAAATATTACACAACAACAACAAAATCATCTTTGTTGTAGGTACACCAATAAATAGATAAAAATTAAAAACACATTAAGGACGAAAACAAGCTATTTTAAAAACGGGGATAAATTAGGTAAGTACATACGGCACGTTCTAAAACTTACTTAAAACTGAATTATCTGTCTCTGTATACTTGGCGTCTTCTGGTGAGAATAGATTTAACTATCTGAATATATCAGATTTTGTCACACAAGTAGTTTTAAGTTATTTATTTTGTTTTCTGACAACCTCCTCAAGCGAAAGTCATTGTGTCTTAAAATTTCAGGCAATTAATCAATGAATTTATTTTGTTTCAGGTAAGTTTTCGGGCCTTCATTCGCACCTGTTTTATAGTTTGTAAGTCATTTATACAATTTAGGTACCCTACCTACAAAGGAAAGCTCTTATCGAAGTTAATACGATAATACACATTGTAACAAAGCGACAAAAACTCTGCTTTAATTTATTAATGGTAAGTAATTATTAATGTAATACTACAAAAATAAATATTTTGTTTACGTTTACGTAACAACACAACGTATAAAACTATATATTCTTAGGATAGCCAGGCGTGAATAGGCGAAAATAAAATAAACAGAACAAATTATACGATAATCGCCCTATACTTGTGCCTTAGCTTCAAGTTTAAAAATTAAATATCTCAAAGATGTTCAGATACCATATACTTATGGAAACACTTGGGAACACGATTCTGTCATAATTGTTACATGAGTAATTCTTGTCTGCGGTTTCCTTGTGGTGATATCCGTTCACCGTTCCTGTCACTTGCATTAAAATACAGCCACAAACTCATCTACATATATTTGAATATACAGGTATATTTCATACATATCTAACTACTGTATATCTTGTGTAATGGAAACAGACGCACACAATTTATAGCGTAGTAGTATTACAAATACGAGGTTTAGAAGTATAATCTTCACTTCTCCATTTCTCTAGCATTAATCAACACGTCCTGTCTACTCTCCAAAACCGAAAAGAGTCTTAATTTTATATTTAATGGCGAGTGAGCGCTCAATGTCATTTGCTGTATAAAACTTATCTGAAATGCAAAACTTTTCTTTACAATCTGACATAAAATTGACGCTAATTTTGTTAGTGTTAACTGTGCGTAGGTATGTGTACTTAATGGTTTTATTTAGTTTATATCCACATTGTTTCCATGAATTTAATTACTTTATGATACGCACCCGAGTAGTACAAAACTAAAACAGAAATATGATTGCGATAAATAAAGTTAAATGTTATTGGTTCAGTGGACTACGCTACGTCCAGGTTGACCTAAAATCTATAAATAATCGATATTCATGAGCCCTACACTTACAAGAGCATACATTTGTAGTGTCATTTACAGCAGATATACAGCCATTACAAACCGTTTTGTCAAACAAAAACGACATTATCAGGTCGGACCGATTTGGCTTTCATACAAACATCAGATTCTATGATTGATGTAAACTGTGGACTATCAGCGCCAACCAAATAACAGTTTATAGTATATATAAATACTCGCTTAGGTATTTCAAACGATATGTCGATACTAACCCACAGAAAATTGTCGCAGGCCCCCTTTGTAGTGCTAAGGTGATGTAATGACTTATACCTCAAATTGGGGAGTCATTTTGTCAGACTAAGGTAGTCTTTTTATCTAGATAATGGAGTCACCCGGTAGATATTGGAACTCTCCAACCGTCACTAGTAGCTATATAAGAAAAAATCATAATCCGGGAACTACTTAAGTCTGGTAAATAAAAAAACAATTTAATTTGCACGTATATCGTAAAAACTAATTTAAATTTAAAAGTAATTTAATGTCATCTCGTACAGTTATAAAATAATATTATGATATCTAAATAACATCATTAACGTTATAATATACATATTAAATACCGATAAAAACTTAGTTTCATTACTGAATTATGTACAAAGTTATTCGGCATACAGAACCATATACCTAGCTAAAACAGTTGGGAACGTTAAGTGTGGACCGCCCACCCGCCCAGTACTTCGGTAATGGAATGAACTATAAACCAAGGCGACCTTAGATGGATTAAGTTTAAAAGTCTCAGAAAAAGAAAATGGGTAAAGTGTGAACAGGTTTTTCACTGAGGGATCCGTTTATATTTGACAGTTTTTATGAAATACAGTAAAATATTAATTTTCCTACTATTCACTCAGAATGGGTAAATAACTAGACGACTCAATGATGAAGAGGAAGGATAAATTTAGCAATAGTTAATTCCGGCCAACGTTAAATATGAGCTGTTCTTAATCCTTAGGAGTTACGTCGCAAGTTGCAAGATACGAGTATCTATGTGCTATGCCACGTCACATCGCATGTCTATGTCGACGGGCTCTAATTACCGTTTAGTATCATTTGAACTGCATATTCGTTTGGTTGTTAGGTAGTTCCATAGCATGAAAAATCACAAAAGGTTACTTGTGGTAAGTCATATACTTTTCTTTACAGTTAAGAGGTAAAGAACATTCAGGGTTCGCTTCGTTCTTGTTTCTGCGATGAATCCTAAAACCCCTAAGAAGACAATCTTCACAAGTCGACAATATGGCTTTGTCTTCGTACAATTTAAAAGTTCGTCCTTGTTTAAATAAAAGCTTCAAAAGAATTTTATTTAATGGGTGGATAAGTAGGTCTCGGTTCTCGAAGTTTTAGCTGCGAGTGAAACAATTAAGAATCCCGCAAACCACCTCAAAGCATTGTCTGAACGAATACTTTGTTTTTAAATACAAAACAAACATTCTGAACTTATATAAATATTACCAAGAACTAGCGTTATATATTAATTAAGGTACGTCCCGACATTTTTCTTTGTTACGTAGCCATAATTTTATCTAGCAGCAATATACCTACTCGTACTACGAGTAATAATATTTCGTTGTTCTGTTGATAATCTTGAGAATTAAAATCGCATTATTTATATAGCATTAGGTACAATAGTTATTTTTTTTTATTAAAATATTATTGCAAAGAGAAATAAAACATTAAATAAGTAAATAAATGTGCCTAAAACTATCTACTTTCCTTTGCGGGTCTGCTCTTAAAGAATTCTGTATGGAATAAGCACTCTTAGTGTTGTGCTGACACAAGAACTCTGCTGGTTCTTTTCAGAAGATTCACACCCCATAAACTTGAATGAACTCCCGTTGTAGAGATGAGATGTAACTTTATTTAAAACTTTTAAAAGTACATACCTACTTCCCTTTTTCATTATAATTACGTATGGTCCAACTACGATCCAAGTATAGGGAGTAGAATTCATTCATAATATTTTATAATCCTACATTTCTTTGAGTTATAATGATTTGCGTCACGAAATAAAATGTTTAGTAGCGAACATCCGAAGAATACAATAGATAAGAAATATATTTTTTCGTAAACCATCCGGGCTTGAGAGAGTCGCGCATAGCATAATAAGGCATTAGTCTACTCGCTGGAGTTTTTGCCTCCACTTTTTTAACTAATGGCCCTATTAGCATCTCTTAGACAATAATTTAATATCTTTCGTGGCCCCCTCAGCAGGCCGTTTCTCAAATGGTAACATCTTTTTCCTTTATACAGAATTTATCTTGACGCGCGCTTTTGTTTCCTTAATCGCCCTTCACCTCTTGTTTATCTTGCTTTGATGTGTACTGACAATTTGCTCAAATTTAAATAGAAATCAATCATTAGAGTTTAATGTTCAAGATGGCGGCGGTGTTAAAAGCATAAGTCTTCGTATTTATTTAGACAAAATAGGTTTTACGTAGATAAGTTACAAATTCAGCGTAATTCAAGAAAAACATGTCGAATAATTTCGGTAAACAATGTTGGTGGCAAATATTTAGAATAAGGGATTTTCGTAAATGGCGTAGATCTCTTTAGTAATATTATAATGAAATGTTGTTGTCTTTTATCGCAATACATTCTGAGAAATAGATACCTACAGACGTAACCAGTAATTGGTTTTACTTAAAAAATATTTTAAATTATAAATTATTTTTAAAAATAATAGTAATTTTATGACGGTCAGGTATTAAACGACCAATAATGAGGATTAAAAATGAGAATTTAATGCATATAAATAAGTTTCATTTACATTCGCAGTGTAACGCGGGGCATAATTTCATACATGTGCTCTCAGGATCTAAATTGAAATTTAATTATATGGTCCGTAACATATGATACAATCAGTTTAGAAGCGTGCAATATTGGATTTTAATATTGCGGGGAGTCCGTTCCGTAACTAGATTAGTATCGAATAAATCCAATCCCGTAAAATGAGATTTCTACCACAAAATGATCAAATAAGTTATCACAAAATAATTTTACATTTAGTATACAACTTGTGTGCTTTAATTTGTTTAATCTAAAAAGTTACGTATCAATTCACTTTTTAACATATTTATTTTATGTTTTCCAAAAAAATACATTTTCCCGTACCATAAAGATGCCTTTTTATTGTTGTTGTAGTTTGTGTTGTGTGTAACTGAAATTATATTTTACTTTAATTTTCTATAACCATAACTCAATTGCAATAAAACAACATAACATATACAGTACCTAGTATAAGAGATAATAATACATATTATATGTTGGTGTTTTCATTAAGAAAATCACCATTATAAATATTACTCTATTGTTGATAAATTCTGATAAATTAATCATAATGTTATTGCTTTTCTATTGAGAATTCTTACAAAGTAGATAACTGTGGATATTATTGCTCTACCTTCCCGTAAACAAAGGCGGCATAACGAGAAAAGTTAGAATAACTTGTATTAGTGTTGTGAATGAAGAATATTCCCTGGCGTAAGGCAGGGGCCTCCGTGCAGATTGCCTTCGCCATTTTTTTTACAAAAGCAGTAAACTTATCTCTAGAATAAATTAAGGTACAAATATTTTCTGATTTTAAGCGTTTATAGAACTAAGAAGACCAAGAACGCCCTCGATAGTGTGGGTCAATAGAAGGAGTCTAAATAATTAAATTAGAAACTGGAACTTAGCAAGCCGGCGCGTGCAGCACTTTTCTGATCAGAATCTTTAATGACGCACTAAAAAATGTCTCTCCGCGTTGGAAGACAGCCTGTATCTGATTCTACGTGATCGTTTTCATAATGCCGAGATATTACATCACAAACATCCACTTAACACAATTTATCACGAGATATGCATAAAATTTTGTTTGCTAACATAAAAAATCTGTTTGCCAACACTCTAGCGAAATCCCGAACGATTATTTGTAAATACATAGTGGTAGGTAGCTATATTTATGCTCAAACAATATTCTCGAAACTCATAGAGAACTGAATATTCCATGAAAAAACGTATGTTATTCAGAAGTTCCAAATACGCTCGTATCGTATTACACAATACAAGGCACTCAAACTCACTCGCACGAGCGAAAATTGAGGATTTTTCTCAGTTACGCCTTAATTGAATTCCCTTTAGCTCACTTTTAATTTATTTACGTTCCCCACTTTGATGTCGGCGTTCACTCTCCGTGTTTTTAGATAAATAACCGATTATTTTGATTCGATTTAGGTATAGCCGTTCCAAGGTACATAAATGTTTATCTGTTCGTTACTAACTTACTATAAAGTTAGGGATAAAAAGATTATAAAGTAACATCATATTACCTAAGCGTTAGTTTTACATACATGTTAAAATTTGTTTGGGTGAACTGACACATACATTTAATGAACTTCGTTTCAACAAGCTCCACTCTTTAATCATTCTATATTCTTCTTGATCTCATATTTCTGATTATGCCATGTGCACACAATTAGTTTAAGTAAAAGTAAACATGTGAAGATTCGCGTTGAAACTTGATCACCACCAACCCTAATAGGCTATGCGATTACGTCGACAGCAGGGCGCGGAGCTCACTAACCCAATTTGTACAAAACGACCGAGTAAACACACACACGTCGATTTTACGCTTCACGGAAATTTATTGCAAGATCGTAAAATGCAGCACTTCGTGTGAATACGACCAAATTGAATAGAATAGGTATATCACTACCTTCCAATGTAGGTAGTCGACCGTTTTATTTGTTCACATATTGTTTCCCAATCCGCCCACTACGTCGTTTGTCCAGCACGACGGGCGACGTGACATTGTGCAGTAAACGAATGAAAAAACTTTTGTAATGCGATCTCTACATTCTATTTAAATATTTTAATAATAACAATTAATATTTAATTTGTTTGTCCTCACGAAATCTAAGCTACAAAGCTTATAATAATGTTAGTAACAAAACAATAGATAAAATATTATTTGTGAGAGCATGGTGCCTGATGTAGGCGAACCTACATTACAGATCACTCCCAATTTGACATAAATAAGATAGATAAAAGTTTATTTGTTAAAGTACCATTTTCTATCATTATTGTCAAATAGAATTAGTTTAAATATTGGGAATAATTTATCGAGCACAAATTGCAATAAGCACAAGCAGGTTTTGCTTTTAATATCAGACAAAATCTTTGAGAAACATTAACTTGCTTTATTCTACATAAGTACCTATAGATAAGATGTTTTTAAAATGTTACGTTGTAAATATAAAAATATATTCAAGTATACTAAAGGACCGTTCCGACCTTTTCCGTATTTACCAGATTTCCCTTACCATCTAATTATGCAGCAGTACATTAAATCCCGCTTGGTCGGTTGAGTGGCTACGGTTAAGTCGCGGTCAGATATAAACAGATGAATAGAGATAAACAAGAACGGTCTATGGATATCCACTAAGAAAATAACTTCTCACTAAAATAGCTTCTAGTAATTGTAAGGTTTCGATTGCTGTGAAAACAGTTGGAAAATTCTTAGCGATTTATTTTGCTGTTTAGTAGATATAAAATATGTTAAATAATTTAAATAATTTAAATTAGTTATGCATGATGCAATCATCCCAATTACAGCTATTTGGAGGCCGGGCGCGCCTCCTCCGAGTTTGGGCAGCCCCGGCGTGGGCAGCCCGGGCGCGCCGCCCCCGCCGCCGCCGCCGCCCGTGTGGATCCCCGGCAGCGCGTCAGCCTCGCCGCAAACACCCCGCAAGACCTTCCGCCCAGTCCACTTCGAGGATACGCCGCCCGCCCGCCGTAAATTTCCGGTGAGTAAATGGGGAAACCATG